>VZTT01004446.1:3374-69065 GCA_013400855.1 Buphagus erythrorhynchus
TTAATGAACGTGTTCTTTCACTTGCCTTTTTAAATGCATCCTGCACCCAAGACACTACAATGAAATAAACTGGAACTTACCTGTACAACTCCTGTACAAGAATCCAAAAAAATACATCCCTTTGGCTCCTTTGATATTTTTTCATCTTTATAAAAATTCATAATATATGAGTTATCCGATAACTGTGTCAGCTGGAAGTAGCGCTTTTTGAATGACTGAAGTGGTGAGAAAGAAGAAGCATTAAAATTGTTGTACTGCAAATTATTTTCACTGATACTTTATTCACAGGGTTTAAATAACAGGTAGCTCCTGACTGCATTTCAATCACTATTTTGCAGACAAATAAAGTATTACTTTATTATCATTTAAAGCAATGCAATCAAACCTGAGCTATAAACAGCTAAGTGACAACGGCAAAAAGTGTGTCTCTGTGGGGACAATAAAGCCAAACAGATCAAATAAAGAATAATGTTGTTTCCTTACCCGAACAGTAATGCTGTTGTTTACAGTGCTGTTGAAATTCCCTTTATAAAGCCATCCAGACTTGTAAACTCCTGCTGCTAATCCTCCTCCTCCTCCACCACCACCTTTAGAAGATGAGTGGGATGTTGTGTCCTATATGGAAGACAAGGTTAAAATTGCACAGACTTGTTTTCTGAATTCCAAGACAAAAACTGTAATGTGTGAATATCTGCTTGATGACAAATAATCATCCTTTCATTCCTTTTGCAATAAGATATTATTAATAGTCCTCCCTTACATGGGAGGACATGAGACAAAGCTGTTCCACTAATTTCAGAGCTATTTAAAATATGAAATATTTTATAGGAGATAATGACCCTCCATTATCATTCTTTATTTGATATTAAAGTAATAACTTCCCCAGTAGGAAAAAACCAACCCATGCCAAAACCAGAATACATACTTCATCTTTATCCACATCTTCATGATCGATTTCAAAGGAATGTGATGGCAGTTTCTCTGGTCTACATTCACTTCTGGGAGGGGGAGAAAAAGTATCTATTTATTTATTAAAAACAAATAATGTACCTGCTGTTTCAGGGAGGTAACCATACTGAGCCCCCGTGGCAATGTCAGTACACCTTTTTCTGTGATCCTATTGTCTCCTTTAGAATCACTACACTTTTCAAATACTTTTTTCCTAAGCCACATATATCTCTTTTTTTTCCCCCCATGACTCTGAAGCTGTAACAGTTCTATATAAATGATAAAATACCAATTCTTGGTCTCTTCGCTGCTCTTCCACCACAATGGGCAACAAACCCAAAACAATTTCCAAGGAGATACCTCCCATTCAAGGCTGTCAAAGGAAGGAGACTGAGCTCTTCAATAGATTTCTTAACCAAGAACATTAGAACTTTCATCTTAAAGCTTCTACATCACTTCATGATTTCAAGTTTTTTCTTTCTATTCAATATGATGAGCACAGCCTTCAAGCAATTTTTCAACATACACAGATGTCTTTTTGATGTGATGCTATCTAAGTTCTTTATACTGTATACTCAAACCCACAACTGAATATGAAAAAGCTAAGCACTTAAGCATTTTCTTAATTTTAAGCACATAAATAACTGTACTTAGGCCCAAAGTACTTCTCATGCTGCAGAATTAAACAGTAAGTAGCAGTCAAATACACACAATAAAAATTCAAGGGTATTTTTAAGTAGAAAAAATTAATTTGTCAGTGCCCTGAAAAATTCCAGTACTGTTTTCAAATTCCTAAATATTACAAATGTCATCTTTAAAACCTTCAGTTATGATATGAAAACCTAAAAAAGTTTTCATGCTAAAAGCTATTATTTATTAGGAAGACTGACTTTTCCAGAATTAAAAAAAAAAAAAAAAAAAAACCAAAACAAAACAAAAAAAAAAAACAAAACAAACAAACAAAAAACCAAAACAAAACAAAAAAAAAAAAAAAACACAAACAAAACTTTAACCCTTTTCATTTTTTATTCATTCATACATAAATTACAGATAAGGAAGATCAGAGTAATGAGCAATACCTGTGTCCTCTTCGTTTTCCCCATTTCAAAACAAATATTCCCATGATGTGCCCATGTCACCACAAGGGCACAGAGAAAACAAGAGTGTTCACCCCCTCTTTGGTTTGTTCCAGTTTTGCAGTTTATTACTGCAAACAACTGATCAATGTTTGGAATAAAAGGAACATTTACAGTCTACTGGCATTTTTGACATCTGTAAAGCTTTAATAGTCAGAATATTCGTGTTGGAAAGCCATTGCAGGTTTTCCAATGCAACCAAGGGTAGCTGTTAAAAATTCTAACACAAACACTCCCACCTGAAAGGACTCCAAACCAAAAATCTCAAGCTAAATCCCACCTTTCACAAAAAAGAGGCACCAGACCTGAAATATCTGCCAAGTGTTCCAGGTTTCCTATAAACAGCAGCAAAAATTTTGCTAATGACTCTTTCTGTTCCCAGAGAGTCAGCACAGCACACTAAACAACCCCTAACCTTTTCCCACCCGTCCACTTGCTCAAGAAGCAAGAACACACGGGCACAAAGCATAAAACATGGTGTAAAAGAGGTAGTGAGAGCTTACAGAGAGGAATCTAAGGGGTTAGAAAAAGCTGAGAAAAACCTCCAAGGAGGAACACACTCAGAGAAAAACCAAAGCAATTGCTAAATATTTTGGTTCTGTCATGCACATGGCGCTGAGCTCTGTGCTGGTGCCCCAGCAGTACTGCAGTGGACAGGCTGAGTACCTGGGGCAGGCAGTGAGTATCCAACATCACACAGCAATTGCTTTCTAATCAGAAAGGATCACCATTCAGAAAGAGAAACTCTGACAAAAACCTGCTCCACCATGCAGCCATTACTCGAGGTGCTGCACGACTGTGTGAGCCAGCACAGCATGGGCTCAAGCACACTCAGGCATGAAGTCCTTCAGTGCTGCTGAGCCCTGACATGCTTCTTTCTACATGGAAAAGCACACAGGGAAGTTCAGCACACCCCCAGTGAATGGAATTGCTTTAGCCACAGTTAGAACTGATATTGTAAATTATATTCCTTTCCCACGATGTAAAGCTAAACATTTAATGCTCACCCAGTGTTCACCAATACAATTACTTCCTATAAAGGGATTGATAGAAGAATATGTTCAGATTTCTCAAAGTATGACAGCAGGTTTCTTCAAATCAAACAGAAAACGGTAAAAAGTGGGCATCCAGAGCTATCAACAGTGAGATACAGTATAATGACCAGGACATAACAAGCATCTTTATTTTTCTTGAGAAGATTTAGTCTAAAACACCAAACTTTGTACCATGCATGTGCAATTCAATGTAGAAGAAGCTGGAAACAGTATGAAATGAGGTGGATCTCAAACCAGATCTGTTAAAGGTGTGTTAAGCTCAAAAGCCAAAAGTTTCCAGCAAAAAATTGCTGGCAACTCCTGCTATAACTTTGCATCTGAAATATCAAAAACTGTGGCATCTACACCTTCCTTAAGAGATACAAGATTTCATGTCAGTATAATCCTCAGTACAATGTAAGCATTAGGAGGGGGGGAAAAGTAAGATGCAAGACACCCTGGTACCCCTGAAGCATGAACCCATGAAAGCAAATCCCATTAAAAAATTTTAAAAATCCCACACTAAAATACCCTTCACAGAAGAGGATGTACATAATCAGCTAAAATGTACTTTTGTGCATAGTAATGCACTCACATCTGTCCGATGAATATTTCATAAGAGTGAAGACATTTAAGGTTAAATGGAAAACTGTTGTGCTACAACCATTTTTCTTGAGCACTAAATGCATTAATTTTCTAAACCAATCAGCAGGCTGGGTACTTAAGAAATGGTGTGTTTCTAATCTCTGATTAGCAAAACTGCTCTTAATGGCTTTTTGCATTACCATGTATGCTGTTCATAAAAATACCAACCTACAAGAGCAAATGCAGGTCTAAAGGAAGTTTTTCAGTGCAAAACCCTCTGAACACAGCATGTAACTGGGCAAGACTCAATTTTATGAGTTTTATCAGTTCCTGAAGCAATGAAGTTAGTACTATTTCCATCCAACCCAATCTTGGAGCACTCATTCATTCCTGTCTTATATGCAGGTAAAAACCTTTTCCATCCAGTATTGTAATTTTAATGACAAACTCCAGGAAAGGAGGCAGTAACACAGCTCATTCTGGCACTTGGTGATTTTGGTAACTACTGTCTAAAAACCTTCCTCAGGGGCAGGACACAAACCTTCCAGAAAATGAGTATGGGTAGAAACTCATGCATGGAGGAATGAGCACCAGATTCTTTATTTCTTTCCATTCAAGTCAGGGAACTTGTTCCTGCTCCTCCCAGCACTTTTAGAGTGATGTTCATGTTCACATGCATCCAAGCACAGGAGAGATGCCCCTTACCCTGACACAGCCTTGTACTATCAGTGCACCCAGTTCTCCTGTAAAGCACTGAAATCCTATTCTCTGCTCCACAGGGTAACTAAAAGCAGAATGAATCCCAGTGAAAGGTGAGTGACATTTATGCATTATTAAGGAAAACGAAAAGCCACCTCTCCTGTATCAACTGTGCCTTGAAAAAACAAATACACTTGTAAGGATTTGAATCAGCACTAATGGAGTTTGTTGACACCGGTGAATTCTGCAGAGTCTTGAACTTTTCTGAAGGACCTTTGCTTCCCCTTTTTAAAAATGCAAGGCACTAAAAATACGGTAAAACAAGCACAGAGTAGAAGACAAAGGAAAGTGCAAATATGGACAAAGCTTAGCAAATAACACAAGCCTAATGGGGAAAAAAATAATAAAAAAAGGGAACTTAAGTGTGTTCTTACTGTGGTAAGTGTCGAAAGTCTTCTGAATAGGACTCATATTTGTAGTTCACGACATGCCAGTGGGAACTGTAGTATTTACAAGCCTAAACAGAAGAAACACAAACAACAATAGAATTATTACAAGGGTTGAGACTCAAGGCTAGAGAACTGATAAAGTTCTGAGGCAGCCCATGTGCTAGAGAACATATTCTCTTTTAGAGCTAGGTGCTCAGTTCTTAAGGAAAGCCAGAGTCAAATGCTTCCATATTTTGAAGTACATTTCCCTTTAATATCAAATGCACTGAATCACACAAGATGGAGGAGGGAGTTGATAGAAATTTAACATTCTTCACTGATTCTCATCTGTTTTCTAGGAAGCATCGTTAAACAGTATAGTTACTGCCTCAAAAGACATGATCTAGTTTATGCCTGCCTTCCTCCATGGACATTGATTACACATTTTTTGTTTGCATCCTGTATCATTACCTAAGCCTTCCACTGTAAATATATTTGCCTTACTCTTTTTACTCCCCCTTGTTGCAGCACAAGCTCTCTACTTCTTATTCTACCCTTAAAGATTGATCTTTTAACCTCAAGGAATATATAAATAGGACTATAATTGTTCAAGGCTTATTTTCCCTTCCACACTGAATTTGCTCAGTCATGTCATCATGTAGTTTTGACTGTCTAAAAATTTTCTTGCTGGTTTTGCATTTGCCATTGGAGATTGATGTACTAAGAACAATCTCCCTTAAATAAGGAAGCCAAACCTGAACTATACAGAAGGGCTTGGCTGTGTTGTCAAATAGATCAGAATATCTGTGCAATTTATTTGATACAGAACTTTTATCAATGCAGTTAAACACAACATGACATTTTGAAAGGGAACAAGAGGCATGATATATGTACAGTTACTGATAAGGTGCACATCTACAAGAAAAATGCCACAATGTCAGAATTTCCAGTGATTCTTCATACAGAGTGTAAATTGCAACTGGTATTTGTACAGTATGCTGAAGATTTTACCCCAGTATTGTATTATTTTCTCTCCACACTCCACCTGAAAGTTTGTGCCAGCCCATCTGAGATGGAAAGGAAGAAAGAGAGGGATCAAGCCTAGAACCCAACAGCAGAAGTTGCTGCCCAAGACCATAGGGAAAAGGAAGCATATCAGGAAGGAAAAGGATAGAGAGGGACAGTAGAGAAAGAAGCAGCAGGATTGAAAGGAATCTGAGATGGGAACAGTAAAGACAGTCTCACAGAAAGGCATGAGACTCCAGGAGTCACACAGAATGGAGTAACAGATAGATCAAAGGTGTCTAAATACCAAAAGCTGTGCAGAGAAAGTAGAAGGAAAGATAATAAAAGGACAATTATAAATTAGTATAAACAGGCTGCTTCATCTGGGAGTATTCCCTCTCTTCATTCCCAGCTTCTTCTGAAGAGCCCATGGGAGTCATTGCTTGCACAGGGGTCTCTACCTCAGAGGCACAGAGAGGGGATTATCAGGCTGCTGGAGCAAACCTAAGATGGGCTGTCTAAATTACTCAGCATTGGCTTAACAGATCTCTTTTTTAAAATCTTGTGCAAAATATGCAGAGTATGTAGCCACAACGTATTTTAGGAAGTCGTCTTCTTTGTATTCAGAGTATTCTGTGACAGCTTTATTTAGTTTAGAGTGTGGAAAAGGTGGCAAGGAAGTGGGTGTACATTTATAGGCACTTCTCTCCCTGGCAGTTCAGCACAACCAAAGGCAGTAAACACATTCCATGTGGATCCAGTATCTTCTCATCTGACACAATACCTCATTATTTTACAGATGCAGAATAAAGTGTGACCATTAGACAATATAATCACATATTCTCCAAGAATGAAGATTAATATTACAGCATTATAACTGACTCTCCTTGCACTTCCCAGGGTCAAGTTCAAAGCTACCCCTGAAAACCACTCCAGCACTGATTGCACTTGGCCTCTGAAAGTAGAGATGATAAAAAAACCCAACATCACACCAAAATTTCTTTTATAATTCTTCATAAAACAGCTTGGTTACTCTTATATTTGTGTGAAACGTGTGTGACAGTCACCCAGGCTATAAGAATACTCTTACAAGAGTAACATATATTCTATTCTACATAAGCCAATGAAAAGCTTGCAGAGCATTCTAAAGGTGAGCCCAGAACCTCCAGCTCACACATCACTCTTCTTCTCCTTGGCAAATTAAACCAAGTCAATCTTCTATAGAAAGGACCACTTTTCCCCTGTGGTACTTTCATTACTAAGTATTTTATTTAACAGATGCAATTAAAGCCCACAGAGAACTCTCAAAGTGGGCTTTTATTGCAAACAGTATAGGCTGGTATGTTCAAAAAAGCAGTTGTGAATAACATATAGAGCCGGCCACAGTATTTTAGCTTGTAGCTATAAAGGTTTATTGTGCTCCTCCAAAAAAAGCTAATCAAAATAAAAATCAAAGGGGACAAAGCAGCACATTCAAGTATCACTCAGTAAATTCACAAAAGACAAGCCAACCCAGGGCAACAGCTACCACTGTTCTTGAACTAGCTTCTGTGGGGAAAATAGAGCTAACTTAAAAAGCAACACCAAAAAAAGGGTACAGATTTTCTCTTCAGATTATCCCAACTAAAAATTAAATACTTCTGCTAATCATACTGACTTAGAGTGATTTTTTCAAACTGGAATCATTATCAGAAATTAAGTTTTAGCAATGAGGAACAATACATGCAAACCAAATTTGAGGAGCAAGGAAAACCTTTATAGAGGCAGAGATTTCATGAAAAGGCTAGAGCTGGATACTACTATTCCTGGCAAAGAACAGAGGCACCAATGCAGGAGATCTTGAGCTCAAGTGAACTGTGGGGGAGGAAAAATATAGACAGAGAAATGGAAGTTTTGGGATGTGGGAGGGTTGGCACATGTTTGCATGAACTTTCTACTGCTCTGTTAATTAAACAGGCAGCACAGCTCATTCCCAGGGGCCCTATCAAACTAAGGTCTTTGCTTTTTTTTTTTTCCTTTTTCTATTTTGTTTTTGTCCAGATGGCTTAATTTTTCCTTACAGGAACAAATAATCCTACAGACTTTTTCCACGTATAACTTCTTATCTCTGGTTCAGGTGATGACAGCATGATGGCTACCACTGTGAAAAAGACACTTGAGAAAGATTTATCCAGCAATGGAAAGGAACCTTTTGGAGGGAAAAAACCCCAAAACAACCAACCAACCCACAAAAACCCCAAACAAACAAACAAACAAAAAATCACAAACAAATAAACAATTTAAAAAAAAATAAAGGGGAATGAGGGAAACACAAAGGAAAAAGGAAACAACCAACTTCCCTGCTTATATCCTAAGACAGCACTAGTATGTGGTGTTCAGAAGCACAGATGAACATTCAATAAAAGTCATTCGTGGAACAAGTGGGCTCCTTGCAGAAGAGTTGCATGCAGAGAGAAACTGCCCCTCACCCTGGCAGGATGGCTATTCCTGAGGTGGAACAGGGCAGTCAAGCAGATGCAGGAGCTTGGAAACACAAAGCAAAGACGTTCTGGATGTGGCCAGAGTGCAGCAGAGAAAGCTGCAGAGGTGGCTCTGAGCTCTGCCCACGCTGTGCCCTGCTCCCAGAGCCTTCCCACACTCCTCACACCCACAATGAGCATGGCAGCATCACCAGTGGCTGCTGCCAACCTGGACCTTCATTTTGGGGCTCTCAAAACTGTTCCCAAAACAACAGTTCACATGTATGGTAAAGTCCAGTGACACAGGCAAGTAACAAGCCTAAACATTGAAACACACTATTATTTTAAAGTATCAAACATTTTAACAAGTGTCTATTTCTGTGCTATCAAAAGACTCGCTATCCTTTAACAATCTATGTCTAGCCCTGACACTACAGCTCTTTCAAGCACTAAAAAAACAACTTAGATTTTGAAGATGGGGGAATTTACACTGTGATGAGCAACAACAAAACTTTCTGGGTGTCATTGTCAACAGGAGCTCCCCATTTTAGTCTGATTTTGAAAGAGGCAAGAACAATGCAGACTAGCCTGCAAATTTAAAAGCCTCAGAAATCAACACTATGGGCACACCATCATTTTCAGAAGTTATACAGGAGGCTGTGGCCTTTTTACACTGATTAATAAAACTCATGTTTCATAATTACTTACAGATTCTGTAGCTCCAACCTGCAAAATCTCAAATAAAAACTCCCTCAGATGTGTGGCAAGGGCTTTGCAAGCTTACTACAAGTGACAACTCCCTCTTGTGTATCTAGAAAACCTCAACAGGAAAGTTCAAGAGACACCCACATGAACTCTGTATTATCACAGACAAAATTAACTACATCATTCACTGAATGAAATTGCAATATTCCTGCACTGCTATTTCATTTTGATGTGTTTTTCACCCAGAAAGATTACTCCTCCTGCCCCTGCACAGCTCCTACATCTCCTCATTCAGGGGGACAGCCCCTCTGCAAACATGTTTCCCAAAAACTTACTGAAGTAGCACCTTTTTTTCTGAAGGATCACCTGGCTTAAATTAATTTCATAAAGGAGAGTTAACAACTAATATTTATTTACTTTCTGCAGGTTTTTTTTACATATACCTAGAATTTGATTCCTCTAGATACACACACAAACAGCATGTATTTGTATGCCCATGCCTGTATTCTTCCTGAAGATACTGATTTGATGCAAACCAATTTGGGATTAAATACATTGCAACTAGATAGTTTAAGTTCCTCAAATGAAATGTTACTTTGAATAGCAAAGTGCACTATCCTCTTACAGTTCCAAATGAAATGTGGGGAAAATCCCAAGAATTCCCATTTGATCTGCATATTCAGGATACAGACTTAGGAAAGGTGATATTAGAAACGCTTTTGTTGTCTAAAAGGAAAAACTTTTTTCTAGTGAAATGAATGTTTCTTTTTGCCAAAAGTATGGACCATGAGGATAATGCTACATAAATGCAGCAGACATACAGCAGATTCTGTGAGGAATGAGAAAATTCAAAATTTGGAAGGAAGCAGCATGATAAAGGAAGTTAGGAATACTTAAAACAACAAACCACTGAAGAAAATTTGATTCTGGCTTTAAAAGTTTCTGGAAACTTCTCCTTTCTTGGAACCTGATTTAGTTCCTCAGGCTTGTCCTGCCTAAGAAAAGTTAAGGAAAAATCCACAAGGAAAATATCTTAACACAACTACAGGTATAGGAATAATTAATTCACAAAGTATTAACTTTAAAATATAGCTAATACTTATGTATAAATTAATAAAGGGACTCAGATATTAATCATAAAATGTAAAATATTTATTCTTTTTGCAGGCATAAAATACTTACTAAGGGATTATTTGTCACCTTCGTTTTATTTTGGTTTAGATTTTCGTTTTACAGTTTCAGCAAAACAGATGGTCAGACATCTTATTTAAAGTCAATTCTTCTGCCTCACCCATTATAATAACATTTCAACAGCATCAACAGGGAAAGTTATGAGTTCCTGAGGAATCCAAAAGTGGTTCTAAGAGAAGTGAATAGACAACCAGAGGCAGAAACTTTCCACTACAGGTGGAAGCATCAAATGCCATCGATACTGGAAGCTTTCCTCAGCAACATCAGCCTCATCTTTCTCCATCAGTCTTGTCAGCTCTTTTGGATCCATAAACCAATACTGCCCAGGCAATTGAGTCCTCCAGGTGTGCCTCTAAGTACTGCTTATGGTTGCTTGAAGAAGGGAAATCTGATCAAATCCCCAAGCTGCCTTTGGATGGATTTTGGTAAGGGCTGGGGAAAAAAGCCCTCATCATTGAAGGGCCATAGCAATGAAAGGGCTAGAGGGGGAGGAAAAGCTTTCCTTCTGTCACCAGTGGGAAACACACAGCCAGGAAGAAACAGACAGGATGTTAAGGCATTATCACAGACTTCTGACAGCCCTTTACAAATTACCTCATCTCATAAACAAGAGCATCTGAACACCACAAGCACCCAAAAGAATGAGACAGGAGATCATGGATCTAGTCTTGAAATGGTTTCAGTACCATGTCCTCACACCATAAGGATGAAATTAGTTTCCCCTCCAAGAGCAGACACTTCTTTTGCAGCTCACCAACTTGCTTCATGTCTTTGTCTCAGCTTGCTGAAGTACTGAGATAGTGAGCACTCAGAGATAGCTGATACCAAAATGGCTTCAGCATATGGAGCTGTACATTCCCCAGAGTCTCATCAGGAACTGGGTGTTTGACCCTGGGTTGCCACAAGTCCAGGTGACCAACAGTCAGTCAAGTGTCTGTGGACACCTTCACTGTTCATGATATCATGCTATAATTGAAGAAAGACTCCTTTAGTGAGTGAAGTGTTGGCTTTCCCACAGTTCCAAGAGAGAAGTGAGGGCCACCAACTCCACTCCTGTACATCTGTCCTGAAGTGCTGAACTCCTGCCATGAACACAACAGGCTGCTGCTAGGGCAGTACACATGTCATGCAGGGGACTACAGCCACAGATCTTCACAGAACCCTGTGTTCAGTTTGCCTAATTTTGGACTGGAAACCATCCTCTTCATGGAGTTTAATTTATTGTGTATGAGTATATATACATATATACATACATTTTTGCCTTGTAGCAAATTGGAGCATATGCATTGCTGCTATAAACAGGGTCTTTACCCTGCTACTCTTCCATGCACAGGCTTAGTCCTGTAGTACTGCTTTTTTCCACTGCTTTGCTCCTCTCTCCCCCTCCCCTTGGCTCACTGGTGCTGCAGAGAAAGCTAATAGATGTACTCAATATGTGTTTTACCAGGTTGCCATTAGCATCCCTTGGCGTGCTCAGCTGTAATGATTCAGGCACTGTGTTCCATTTTTAGACCCACCACTTTCTCTGTAGAGCCATGAGCACAGTGCTGGCCTTGCAACTGGTGGAACCTTGAAATAAAAAGCAGACCTCAAAGTGCTGAAAGGCCAGTGAGGCTTCTGGGAAAGTAGATAACTACACAAGCTATGCTATCTTTTAACACTGCTGCCAGATTAACAAAGATGGCAAAGTTCAGGCAATCTGAGCTGGCAGTAAATTATTATTGCTCTTTTTAGACCTGCTGAAAAGAAATAGGGCCAGCCTGTAAAATGTCACATTGCATACAATTCAACAGCTACATTTCTGCCTAATTTTGGACTTAGTGATTTCTAATCCCTCTGTTTGTCCGTGACAGACTTTTCCTCCACAGTTTCCTCTTGCAATTATAGTGCATATGAACTACTTTTCCAGACCAGAAGCAACATGTAAAAAATCCCATTCTGTGAAAAAAAATACCAAGAACCATCACATTATGGGCTTATTATAAGTGCTTGGAATTCTTCCTTCTAGAAGCTGACTGAAAATTTGGTTTCATATACTTGTTTTGTTAGTGCAAATGGTGAGCTATATTGCACATCTATAATGAAAGATAGGAATGCTCAGGGGGCCATCTAATGTAAATTCCTTAGAACAGTGCAACCAGCTCCTCTAAAGTCCTTCAAAATGATAAAACCAGTGACGACATGTAATATTCCTGAGGCAGCAAGATGAGAAACCTTCTCCTACAATCTGAGATTACATATGGAAACAATACAGTCATAGGGGTTCTTTAAAACCAGAGAAATTTTTCACTCCTGGTGGGCCTCTAACTGTCATGGAAGAACTTGAACTTTCTGTTATGGTAGGTGAAACAGACTCTAAATACTGACAATAAATATAAATCCCTGTGCACCCTTCACAGTGCACCTGCTCCTCATATGCACACCTCCAAATGAGATACATACCTTGTAATAACACCTGAAAGTCTAAACCAGTGCCAATTGGTTATCTATTTTTGGAAAGATATCAGTATTTTCAAAGTGCAAAGCACATGCAGATCACCGATCATTAGCAGTGATATAAAAACACCAACATCAATATCAGTGGACTAGTGGTGACAGGGAATGCAGTTGGAAAACAGTACAATGACAGGCTAATTCAGTTCATCTACAATTTTTCTAGATACAAACATCTCAATATAGGCAACTGCAGACATTAACCCTCCCCTCTCCTACTGGCCTTCAAAATTCAAACCTGATTCAAATCACCTAAAGCCTATTAAAAGAGAAAAGGTGTTCATTATAAACATAGCAAACCTCCCCCAAACTCTTGGTTTCATTTAAAAATTAGATACTCACCTCTCTAACAAATAAATTTTCTGCTTTTTGTTCTGCATCTTCAGGTACAGAAGGATACAGTGTCCTGATTTCCAGTGAAATTGTGTCTATCTGACAATAAACAAAAAAATACGTAATTTAGTCAAAGCCAAACAGAACAGCAGTTTTGTCTCAGGAAGAGGTTAAGAACCTTGTTATCATGGCTTGCATTTTTCAGTTTGTCATGCAGCCAGCACACATGCATACCAACAACTGCAACCCAGCTCCTGCCCACACACACTATTCAATACTATCAGCTAAGGCATTAATTACAAGCAAGAACAATGTTCAAGCAGATTTCTGGGAATAAAACTGTTCCAAGCAAAGTTCCTTCAGCCTCTGGGGTTTCTGATAAAAAAAGTCAAGTCTTCCTGACATCCTCTCCCAGACACACATGCCAAATTCAACAGTGATACTTGCTTCCTCCACTTCCCTTCTCCACCTCGTGCCTTTTTGGCGAGGAATGTGGAGACAGAAATAAAGCTTTGACTCTTGAAAGGAGAAGAGAGGAGCAGAGCTGTCCCAGGAAGCTGCAAAAGGAGTGCCACAGGACAGCTCAATGGCTGGAAAGCAAGGAGAGCTTCTCGGAGGGACATTGCCACCCATGGGCACGGGCAGAGGACAGGGCTGACAAGGGACTGCTGGCACTGCCTGCAGCCTCTTCCAGCCTGCACAAATCAAGGCCTTCTTCTGAAAGCAGCTGCTGGCTGAGCTGTCTGGTCAGGCTGCAGAGCAGGAAACCACAGAGAGAAGTGGATCTCCTGCAGTTCTGCACAGGGAGCCAAGCTCCTCTTGGTTCCCAGCACAGGCCAGGGCCACCAGCAGGGCCCGTGCTGGGCTCGGCCAAGGCTGCCAGAAGGCTCACAAGAGGAAGCTTTGGGGTATTTGCATTAATGTACAGATCTCACTCATTTTCTCTGCCATAAGAGGAGAAAACAACCCAAATCAATGCCCAGCAGCCCAGGTTATGCTCTCAGTTGCAATGGAGTAACTCTGCCATTCAAGACAGCAAAGGACTGAAACCCAGACAAATCTGGCCTCCCAAACACATTTTCTCTTCCATTACAGAAAGACCCACAATTCCCAGAGCATACAACTGGTTTAGTATGAAGAATCACGATGTACTAATACCATGAAGCAGCCTGCAGTACCTCTGCATCCCAGGAGGCTCTACTCCATATCCTCACCCTCAGAATAAAAGGTGATGTTTTCTCTCTATAAATTGAAGCACCCAAACTCTACACAACGAGTGCCTGGGTATTATTGACTGCATTTTTCCTTAGAGTTTACATGAATCATTCTGATTTCCCATCACTTTGCACATGAGTAGTTACGAAAGAAAGGTATGTATCACTCAGGCAGAGACATCATGGGATTCCCCAAACTTTTCATCTAGAGACCTCAGGGTACAACATGATTAAACCATGGCTCTCACAAAAAATGATGGTGGTCTCATAGACACCAGAAAGTGAAAAGAATCCAGTTCTGACAAACTGAGCACATTTTCCTAAATGTGGGTTCCTGGGCTCTACCCAGCTGTTTTACCAATGCCTGCATGAAATGATTTACACAATCATTGAGTCTATGAGTAAAAGAGACAGAAGATAGAGAAGTATGAATTTTCAGGCTATGTTTAGTTATAGATGTCTGAATTCTTGGTTGCTTAGGGACTTCCCAGCAGTACCCACAGTCTCTGAAATGCACCTTATTCCTTTTGCTTCACACATACGTGACATTTTAAGCAGTAACATTTTTTAAGCAGTCACAAGGCACAATCCCCTGAGCACAGCTGAAAAGCCTGGGGTGCCCCTGTGGCCCACGATATGGAGCTTTTCCCAGGGCTGGGCCCTGCAGCCATGAAGCACCATCCTCCCAGCACACACAGCAATGCTGAAAATCCACTGCTCTTCCCAGCCTGAGGCAGAGTGGGAGGCCACAGCAGAAGAGATGTAATGTACCCTGTACCTCACACTGACCCTGTCATGATGGTGAATAAGCTTCAGAGAAACCAACAGCCTGTTCTGCTTGCCCACAGCAAAACTTGCCTGCTCCAAGTATTCCACCGAAAGTACCTTCCAGTATCTTTTTTTATAGGTAAGACATAGAGCAAGCCAATTTTTTTTTACCTAATACACTTCTTATTGACTATATGAACACAGTGACTGAGAGAGCTAATATTGGTCTTAGTGGGGCCATTGTGCCTCCCTCTCCTTACACAGCCTGTTCAAAGTATTGTAGCTGAACAAGACAGGCAACCCAAGCCCACTGTTCTGCCTGAGGTACATTCCCCCACCATCCTTCACAACAACACTGCACTTGAAAGAAAGAAACACAGCCCTGCAAACCTGAGAAATCAGGTAACACTGGGCTTGTTGCCTTTGCAGACTTTGACAAAGAATATCACAGGTTTATTTACAAAGAATTGGGACGTGGAAAATGTTGCATATTGTTATATTTAAACTTGTGCTAAAAACTACAAAGCACTTCTCTTCTGAGAACTAGTTGTGTTTAACCACTTAGCTGCAAAAGTTTGACCACAAAGGCTCTTCCTGTTCATAGTTGATTACTTCCAAAGTTAAACGCTCTTAAGGGCTGATAAGGCATGGCATTATTCACCAAAACCGCTTTATTCAGAAAAGAACTAAATTTCTGAAACAGTCATCCAAAAAAATCAGAGATTTTATTTAGAGAATTCAGTATTTATAAATGTGCTGTGAATTCAGCCTAATTTTCTAATGTTTAGGCAATCATGGCAATTGTTTGCTCAAGCCAGAGACCAATTGCCCTCTCATTTGTGCATGCAAACTGTGGTAATCAAATAATGCAGGTATCAGCCTAAAGCATTCAAGTCTATAATTCTTCCGAATACTTTTGAATTTATTTTATACAAATATCCTATATCTAACCACGATTTCTGGCACTGCCAGGCTGTCTCATTTGCATAAGCTCTTGACCTCAGGTATTGGATGAGTTATAAGCTGCAATTTCACTAAGCACCTTCCCTTGCCACATTCACCTTCTACAGTGAAACACAGAAGTTAATACTGCTCCTTCTCAAACACTGATTAGGACTAATGTTTTCAGGCAGTGACTACTTCCTAGTGACATGGTGAATTTAGCATTTGAAAATGGATTTCAGTCTCCATTAGCCATTTCAAACATTTTCAGTCTAAATCTGTTCCTAACGGCTTCTAGTCTGAAAGCACGTTAGCAGTGGTTAAATCTTTAGAGGGATGCATCAACAACAATGACATTTACTTCCTGCAAAGGCCGCCCTTCAGAGAGACCTAACCACACACAGGCTGACATGTTCCTCCTGGTAACACTTCAGGCTCTCTAAAGAAAAGCTGCTCAGCCCCACTTTCATCCAAGTAAGCAGATTTACTTAATGTTACCAAAACATGCAATGACATAGTCCATCAAAATAATAAAGAAGGCTAAGATGCAACTATGCTGTACAAATAGCATGGTGCAGAGGCTGTTGTGGTACAGGGCTCCCTGACAGGCTGCAGTCCCAGCACAGACCTCAGCACCTGTGTGGGGGCAAGGAGAAAGGAAAGCAGGAACAGAGCACTTTTAAAGGACAGATTTTGCCCCAACACTCACTGAATCCCATTCAGTGTGAGTGGCTATGCTTTGCCCACAGCTTGCTTTGCTGACTGTATTAGCTCCCTTTAAAGAGCTGAAGTGCCTCTCTAGGAGTCCAGATACCTGTCACTGTCCTGCTCCTGCCAGCCCATGCAAACTGGATGCCAAGGATACCCATAACCCCATTAATCATGAGAGTAATGGACTCAACTTCTGCTCCTCTAAGAATGAGCAGATACTCACAAGGAAAGTGGGAGCTAAATCATGTGCTATTTGAAATAACTCATGATTTCATCACTGTAACTCTTCTGATCTTAGAAATAAGAAAGGTTTCCAGGGGTTTTTCCAAGGAGGCTCCAAGGCCTGCACTTGCAGCTTCTCCTATGGCACACACATTTCATGCAGAGACAGTGCCCTTGACAACTCTTGCTCCCTCCCCTTACAGATGCATCTGGTTCTGTTATGAACTTCTGTATCCAAATGAACAATTTTTGTCCCTGCACAGCATCTAGAAAGCAGAGGTTTCACAACCTGAAAAATAGAGAGATTTTGGCTTTTGTTCAAAGCTAAAAAAAAGAAGCCTGGAAACAATCACACCTTCAGCAATGGCAAGTACAGCAATTTCACAACCCAGTCCCTCTTCTTCTAAGGCCTCCGTGATGCTTGGAGGGATCAGGGCTCCCAGGTGGGCTTTCAGAAACCCAAAGAGTCAGGAGCACATCAGGCTGAACTTCCATAGGTTTTGCATTGTGCAGGCAAGTTTTGCTATCTTACACCTGTCCTAAATTTAAACAATGAATTCTTGTTTCTATTGCAGGTTGAAAACAAGGCATTCAGCCATTTTTATACAAATAGTTTAGCAAAGTCTGAGTTCTGCTTTTCAAACAGATTTAGGAAAGTCATACATGAAAAGGAGGAACAAATTTTCATGACCCAGAGAGTTTAACATGCTTTTATACTATACAAATTTAAGTGTCTATTAAATACTTTCACCTACCTTTTTAAAACAATTAACTTATATTTACCAACATACCATTAACATATTTAGTTACTAAACCTCCACACAAGAAAAGCTATTAGCAAAGGAGTGCTAAGCCTAAGGGCTGCCACTAAGGAAGAGCAACAGTGATTTTAAGCAAGACTTCAGAACATAGAGATTTGAAAAGAGACTGCTGGGTGTCCAGTAAATATCCAAAGGATGGAAGAAAAGATAAAAAAATACCTATGAAAGGATACAGCAAGTATTTTGTTTGGATACATGATGTTCTTAGGAGCAGAAGCACAGATCTATGACAACAAATCCAGGTAACACTAGGATATCAAAAGTTAAAGGTGGGAGTGAGACCAATTTGAAGGAAGGTGTAACACTTCCTTCATGGCTTCATATCATGCAAACACACAGCAGAAAAGTGATAAATGGGAATCCCAGACAGCAGCAGCTCCAGTTGTCAAGGAGAGTGTGGCCAGGTTTGGTGAAGAAAGCACAGCAACCCAATGGTGAGGGTGCAAAACTACCAGGATCATCACCAAGCCTTTTCTAAGTACAACAGGAAACCCATTAACTCCCTCTTACTACCACCAAGAAGTACAGTGTAAGCTCTGTACTGATGCATTGCTGCAGAAATTTCCACTGGTCATTATTTCACAGCACAGCAACAGAAGGGAAATTTGTTCATGGGATCCAGGAATGGGTGAAAAATTAAGCTGAGCTGACATGCTTTTTCTGAAATGGAAAATGAACTTTGGGCAGGCAAAAGAGTTATAAGGAAGGAATTGCTAGGAGAACAAGAAGTGGAACTGATGTGAATCAATTTTTTTTTAAAGGATTATTAGGCATGGTTACAAAAGAAGTGAAATATCTTTTCCCCATCTGGAATAAACCCAGAGAAGGCATCTGTAATGTATACATCTTGTACTCTTCTGTGGAGATGCAGGGAATGGAGGCATACAGTCTCAGGCTCAGATTGATATAAAGAATTCTCTGATGTTCCACAGACTTCACATAAGATGTTGGAAATGACCAACAGAGGTCTTGTGAGAATACCAGCACTCTCTTTGAATGCAAGTCAAAACGAGAAGCAAATCTGAGATGAAACAAAAGCTACAATAATTCACCCATAGCTGACACGTGGTGAACATGAGAGATCCAAAAATAGGGAATCATTATTAAAAGCAGAATTTTCTCCTATGTTCACTACTTCAGCCAACTCTTTTGGTTGGGGTTTCACTCTGAAGAGACTTTTTGCCTATAGGATGTGCTCACCCACAGGCCCAAACTGGGGCTGTATCAACACTGAGACACAAAGTCTGCAGCAAGTGTAATCGTTAGGAGTTAAACAGAGCCAGCCACCATTTCCTTGGGCATTATCACATTAAATCCCACTCAGGGCCAGCCTGAGCACCTCCTAATTCAGTCAGATGTGGATCTCTTTCTACTCAAATGGCTGACCCAGACTTTTGTGCTCAGGTAATATTTCAGCAGGAGGGAGCAGGACTGTAAATAGATACTCTGCAACTGGAAAACCTGCCTGGGACAAAAGCCCTGCAGTCCTGTCTGATGACAGAGGCTCTTGCCACTGACACTGACTTCAGCAGGAGATAAAGATGAGAGAGGTTCATTGCAAGGATACAGACCCTACCTACCACAGCCTTTGCTCTTCTGTGAGTACAGACCACTTCTACCATGCAACTACCTCTCTCATCTGTCTTAATCTATTTTCTCTTATTATTTTTTGAATTTAAATAGATTATGCCAAATAGTTGCAAAGCATAACACAGAGGAAGCAAAATAGAACTAGCTGCTAAAATTCAGGCAATGGCTGCTTGAAATAAAATGAAAATAAGGATATGAAGATATGCTTGACAGACAGAGGTCTTCAGCAGTAGGACAAGATTCTTCCTTCACTGAGAAGATTTGCTCCATGGACTTAAGCTCAGTTACTCTAAATCAAAGGGCTCAAGGGCCTTGTGACAGCACACAGTATGTCTAGTCAGCTTTGTAATGCTAAGTTTCAATTTCATAAATTGACAAATGTGCAAAATGGATAAAGGAATTAACAATAATGAGGAAATCTCTTCTGTTTAGCTTCTCTCAATCCCATGAGCACATTAATTCAGTTAATGCCACCAAGGAAATAGAGCCATTTAGTAAAACAAAGCAGTCGATCAGATTAAGCTGCCCTCCTAGGACAGTAGCAGTGCCATGAGCTGATGGGAAGGGCCCTCACAGAGCAGTTACAATTGGTCACAAATTGAAATGTCTTTCCATTAGAGAATGCCTATTCATCAAAACCTAAATGTTATACAAAGATGGGGTGATTTTGCAGAAGCTGCTGTTCAATGCAGGCAATCTGCCCATGCACTTGCCTGGCAACACACCTCCCCCCAGGCATCCTTCTGAGCACCCCAGCACTGCCACTGGACAGCTGCCCTGGGCCCCAGGCTCTCAGTGTCTCTGCAGTTTGCCAGGACAAGCAATGGGGAACACAGGATGAGGTCAAGGAGCTCCATGGCTGTGGGGTCAGGGATCCACTGCTCCTCACTGTTCCACCATGAGAGCTTTCCTCAGCACCAGAGACTATCTAGTGGCCAAATACATCAAACAGAACAGGATCACAAGTTACAAATTAAATTAGACTACAACAGTAGGGAGAGATTCTAGGACTGGCCAAACTAACACTGTGCTAAGCAAACAGGCAAGTATAAGTTATAGAATAACATGTTTAGTGAGTTCCTGAAATATATCTGGGAATAACCAGGGCTTCAAGCTTGATCTAATCAATCCTGAGCAGTAAAGTCATGCACATATAAATATCAGAGGAAAAAAACAAACAAACCCAAAAGCCAACTAATTTGGTGGGAGGGAAGTATGGCATGATGCATGGGTTAAGAAAATCTTACAGAGCCCTTGGACAACTTCTGGCTCACCCTCTAGCAGTGGGAGAACAAACCTAAGCAAAGGAATAACACATATTTGCCTTGTACTTACTGAAAAGTCATCATCAGGGAATAATATCAGATCCTTGAACTGGCTGTCCCCAATATTTTTTTCAATCTCTGTGATAACAGCTTCATAATCCAAAGGCTCCAAGAGTTTGGGTTTTTCCTGCTGTGGAAAAAAAGAAAAGATCAGGTGATCTCTCTACACACAAATTTGCTTTCCTCCCCCACCATAAACTGAGATCTGTGGCATTTTTGCTTTTGTACACCAAAGCATGCTTCTCCTTTCATTCCATTCTGCCCAGTTTGTTGCATCTGAGCTCATGCATGAGAATGAAGTGAGGAAGCTGGGCCACTTGTAACAGCCACTCTCCACCTCAAAACTCCAGAGCAATCTGTCAGCTCATTCCAGAGACTGAAACCACCATGTTAATTTACCTGGAAGTCTCAGGAATTCTCTTTCTCCATAAATACATCAAGAAAGTTGATGGACACAGTTTGAACTAAACATAGATAGGACTGCGAGCTATTATGTTTCAGAGTAAGAAATCTACTTATTTCTTCACTGTCTTACACAATTCACCTTTTGAACTGCTGGCAGCTCATAAAAGCCGCCATATTGTTTTACTTGGTAATAATCCAAGGTTATTCTCCTGGGATAAACTATCTGGCATCCACCTCCATGGCTTCTCTTGTCAGAAAGCAGGACTAGTATCATCACACCAGTACTGCTATTGCCTGAACCAACAGTAAAGTAAGAAACCACTGCAGGAAAATGTAAAGTCACATTGTCCTGAAATACAACCCAAAAATAGAAAAAGAGAAGCCTGCCTGACATGCTAGAATAAATTAAACAAATGAAGAGTCATGTACTAGAGTGAGAACATTTGCTCAATTCAAAGATACAAGCATCAGGAAGAGTGAATGAGAAAGGGCAAGAGAACTGCCAGAAGGGATGGAAAAGAAAGTGATGAGAGAGAAAAAGGACACTAGTGGAAAGCAAATGCAGAAATACTTACTCTTAGTCTGATTCAAAAGTGGACATTAGTCCAAAGTAGTATTTTATCCACTGTACTTTCATTGGCTATTCAGAACTATATAAGATTTCCCTCTGTCTTCCCTAAATCAGAACCAAGGTGTATTGAAAAAGAAAGCTTTGATATCTCTATAAAACAAATTTCTCCAATGAGATTGTCCATCATATATGATTTTACCTCTCATTCATGTATGGTCCATTATACATATAATAAATAAAATGTAATAGTTCCTCTCCCTTTTGACTCCTAGAAAGATATTGTTTATTTTGTAATCACAGCCATCTCAAGATTTCTTATGAAACAATCTTATTGTTTCCCTTCTATACTAGTCCATGACTCCTCTTGGCATCAAATGCATCCATGAAAAGTTTAATTAAGTATCAGTAACACAGCCACACAAATTAGACTAAAACACAGGAATACACATGTTCTTAGAAAGTTATTCAATTGCTGAACAGCTGATGCAAGAATCACAAAATAACTCAGGACCTCTGCAGGCCATCTATTCCAACTCCCTGTTTAAAGCATCAAAGTTCCACCAAAGTCTGGCAAGGCAATTAAAAAAGTTAGAACTGCACCTTCAGCAGTTCAATCTATTATTTCTCTTCTCAATCTATTAACTCTCACACTCCCATTTGCACACTTAAGAGAAATAAACCTCTAAAAATTATTACTATTTAGCATTCACAGGCCACAAGCACTATCTATTGATGCTGAGATATTAAAGGACAGTAAAAGACAAGATCAACATATAACAGTAAAAAATGAAAATAACAAAACTACTTCAATGTTTGATTTGGATTCTGTGACAGGACTGGATTCTGATTTTGTGATGTCCACTTAAGACAAGGAGCCCTACTAGGTCGTGAGACTTGGTGTGAACCCAGGCACATCACCTTAAGCTGTCCCAAGCCAGTACTCAGCCCTGGCCTGCCCCAGCTGACACACAGTGATCCAGTCCTGCTCAAGGAGCTCTTGGGTCAGTATCAGCCATATCCCTTAGTGAGGTCTCTCTCTGCCTTTTGCTGACAGCAGTTCCCCACAGGAACTTAATGGGGTCATTTGGCCACATCACCATACACAGCTTGCTTTCATTCCCTTCCAAAATGTGTTAAGTCACTGCAGTATCTTTTTGACAGGAGTTTCGGACTTTCTGTCATTAAATCTGTCATTGCATCTATTTATTAAATATTATTTTATAAAGATATATATTTCAAGGAGTTAAAACTATGAAAACACCAGTGCACACTGAGTGTACCATCTATGCTGTACCATTGATTTTGGTAAAGATACCTAGGCCTGAACAATGTTCATTCAGTTCAAGTTCAGCAGAAAGCAAACTTGTATTAGTGCAACTGTTACCTTCAGTAGAAAACCTTCTAGCAACCATTTACCAGAAAACTCAAAGTGAAAGAAATACATGCACTGACATTTATGAGGCACCAGTGCTTCACACAGGCATTATTCCTGTGTAGTGGTTTCACTAAAACATGAACATTTTCTGCAGAAAATTTGTGACACTGACTACACTGATAACCCTCCCCAGAGCTGATACTGTCAGGCTAATGATTCTGCAACAATCTCAACTCTTAGTGAGACAGAGATACCACTGAAAGCATAAAATGTCTGCTCTCCAAAACAAGACAGGTATCAACACAATCTTAATCTTGGTCAGATGCTCCCTGTAAACATCATGAATGTCAAAATGTTCTCAAAATCTCCTAAAAAAATTAAGCAAACAAATGACATAAGTAGTCACCTTCCTATTGAAGCTGTAGACTAGGGGAGAGCTGGGAAACCCCAGAAATCCTGGGACTTCTCTTGAAATATGGGGAAATCCCATAAAAATGGGCAGCATTTACAGGTTTTCTACGCCTGTGGAAACTACCCTTTTTGCTGGGGCTGGCAGAAGGAAGAGGTATTCCTTCTTCCCCCTGGAAATCCCAGTAAGGTAGGGGTGAATGCAGCTACATCCCCTTCAAAACTAACATTCTGCAGATGTTGGGGTGCAAGTGGAGGCAGGGTAAACTATGTCACATTGCTCTTCAGAAACAGGCAATGCTCAGGAAGACACTGCTGAAAGCTGCTCAAACACTCCAGGGGAAAACTTCTCCTTGGCAACTGCAAGATCATTTACACAAGACAAAAATACAACCCGAGAAAACCCCGAAGCAGAGGAACACAGCAAGTGTACGAACATCACTGTTCCCACAGCACTAGTTCTGCTGCTCTCAGTGCTGCAAAGGGCATGATCTGATGGAAGCATTTTAACAGATGTTAACAGAGAAGTCTTTGGAGAAACATTACACATCTGAATTAAATACAAGCAGATATGACATTATCAAACCTACTACAAAACTTTTCAGTGAAGCACTCCAATATTTATGGTAATGTTTTTCTACTGATGCAATAAAAATTACATTCTCCCTTCCATGTCAGTACAGCAAAATCCTGTAATAATAATACTGTATTATACCAGCTCCCATAAATCAGAGATGCAAGTAATAGCCCACCCTTGTCAATACACTGGCTGCAGAGATAATTTAGTCCATTCCCTGCCAGCATCAAGCATGACAGTATAATAAATGTGATGCCTCTCTTCATCAATTCTGCATGTTCTTACAGATCATAAGACTCTGCTCTGTGGACACTGACTCCATCCTTTGCAGAGCCAGTATTTTGGACTTGGCAAGGCCAGCAGTGCAATGCTTGTGTTGCAGTTGTGATGGGAAGTGGCAGCTGGTTAGTTAGCAGCTTATCTCTGCTGGTGTGGGGTGGCTGCTCAGTTTTTTCCTCCCAAGCAGACAGAAGCAATGATGTTGGGATTAGCAAATTTCTCCCTGCAAGCACTAGCAGAGATCTGCAAATGAGTGGGGCTTGATTTAAAGCTAATTTAATAACCACAGTGCTGCCTCTTCTCAATTTAACTTGTCTGTTCTTTTTGGAAACAGGCCAACTTGGCAATCTGTGCCAAAATCAAATTATGCTGGCTTGGATTTCTGTAATGCTTTTTATATTCTCCATCTCAAGTGAGTAATGAATTTAGTTGTGCTGAAATGGTTGTGAATACATCGAGTCAAAAGGCATTCTCTGACTCCTCACCTGCTACAACATTCTCAGCAGTACCATTTACTTCACACCTTGACAGTGTAGAGTAGCTTTGTATGTTGTTGAGCCAGCTTTTCCACACTTTTGGAACACTGGAGAGATACTAAATCAGAGCCAACACCATAGGAGGACAATATAGTTTCACAGAGGTGAAACAGGCCAGATTCCATCAGTGATATATGGCTTCATTGCCATCATCTTCTGGTCTAGGTAAAAAAGGATTATATTTCCCAGTGGTAATTATCCAAAATATCCACATAAATGATATTACAGAATCCAATATGGTACTTGACTTGCCTCCAGATACACCGACCTCATGCACTGATGCTAGTACTCATCTTTTCTTCACAATTATATCCCATCCTCCTAAAGCTGCATTTCTGTGAACACTCTCTGAAGGAGGAAATGATGTAACAGAGACCAATAATCGCTGAACAGTCATCCCAAGAACTTCCCCATTCTAAAAATAAACTAGACTAACTGCTATGATTTTCTACTGCTTTAATGTCATATTATTCTGACACCAAATCATGAGTACCTAAAATTTATTTAATTTAATAGGGATGTTTAAATGAGTTCCTTCTCTTCCACACACCAGGAAGAAAAAAAATTAAGGAAATAGATAAACAGAAAGAAGTTGATGGACTTCAGTTGCCCTAACCCTATCTCTGTGACAGGAGGATCCATGTTCATAAAGAGAGTCAAAACTATTGTGATGGCCAGATTGGTCACAATCAAGCAAGACTCAGATTTTATATTTCATCCGAGTTATGGCTTGTCAAAAATGACAATTCATCCTAGCATACATTTAAAATACTGAAATGGACACTTAAAAGAGAAAGGGCCACTTGCTAAAACAACAGCATCACCTTCCTTCCTTTTTTTTTAGGCTTCTTAATGATATCATGAACCAAATCCAATTCCACCAAAACTCACAAGAGCAAATTAAACTGCTTTCTAGGATAACACCAACGTGAAGTGTTTCTCACACTCTTTTGTTCTTCTTTTCCTTTCCCCAGTTAAATACCGTGTCTCTGACAACACGTCTATGTTTTCACATGGTTAATAAATGTAGCTAATTATATTCCACCAGGGCAGGCCAACTTCAATTGAGTATTTCTTTGCCAAGCCTGTCCAAACTGAAGCTAAAGAACAGCCAGGACACCATGACTTTTGGAGAAAATGTAGCACAAAGGCTGAATTTAACCCTGTCTCAGATATGCCAGAGATCCAGCATGCACAGCAGTTCTGAGATGTGCTACCTGCAGCTGCCTGAACACTCAAGGAGCTGAAGCTGGTGCTATAAAACAATTTGGGTTTCACAGAGTCGCCAAAACTTTTGCATTTCTGTAGGACCAATGTATATCTCTATTCACAGGGCAGCAGAGCAGTCTGGTGCCTGGGTGAATTCCATGGGAAGGATATCTCCAGTGGGTGCATCTTTTCACCCACCAGATCATGGGTGAGCAGCCCAAGACCCCGTGGACTCCTGGCAGGGAGTCCCAAGGCAGCATTTATATCCAGGGAGCACAGACAGCACAGCCACTCTGGGATTAAGGTGTCCCCAACACCCTCCAGCAGCTGAGCTGGGAATGACAGGAATCACCCACTCAAAATGCTTCACCCCACAGACCTGTTCCTCCCTCTGCTCCCAACACACTCTGCATCGTGTCACAGATTTCCTTTAAGGAAAATAAGTTTTGCATTTCAAGCACAGGACAGGCAATTCAAGGTCTGCAAAAGGTACCTGGGGTATGGATCAGGAAGCACAGCCAGAACCAGCAGGCAGACGGTCTTCCCTTTTGATTCAGATCTCCTTTTTATGACTGCTTGGCCTGTTCTGCATCTATTTACAGTCAACAAACTCTCTGGCCACATTACAAAGGCTTCCTTTGGCTCAGGATGTGATCCACAGTCAACAAATTTATTAAAATTAGTGGTACAAAGAAAATTTTCTTTGACACACCCCCTTCCACCCTAAAATACATTCACTTGTCAGGTCCAAAATGTTTAATTTGTCATGACTTTCAGTAAACCTTGGAGAATTGCACTTGGAAAGGATCCAGTCAGGGCTGCACAGCACAACTGATATACTTTTCAGTGTCAGCACTGAAGCCAACATGCCAATAAATTTCATTAAGGGGATTGCCAGTTCCCACACGATTCTGCTACAGAGAAAATCATGAAGAATTATGAATAATCCAACCCCCAACTCCTAGTGCTTCAGAAATTACTTGCCAAAATGCTTTAGTACCCATCAGCTCAAGCAGAGCAAAACAACAGAAACCTGTTGAAGATCCTTCTGTGAATAACAAAAGTGAAAAGTAATTTTCATTCTTTAAATCTTCTTTATTCCAAGAAAATTCTGATTGATACCAGTAAGTGACCTGCTTGACTAAATGAGACTTACTTTGTACACATACAGCTGGGATAGGATGAATCCTAATTGCTTACACTACCATTGTATTGTGGATCACAATCTATGTAAGTCTACTTTGTATAATGTTCCAGCTTTAAAAATTACTGTAAGAGAACTCAGCATGTCTTGAGAAATAGAAACACCTCTGTCCTGGTTTAGGGCACCCCAGGACAACCTCTCATGTGGATGAGCTAACTCAAAACTCTCATGTCAACTGATGGTCCAGCTGGAGCCCCCGGAGCAGCCAGGGCTAAGGCTGCTCAAACCACAGAGATCTGTTCTCAGGCAACTGGGCACAGCCCACTCCTCCTAATAACTCTTGTTTCTCAAGACAGAATTGATTCTTCCTTTCATTATGAATTTTGAAAGCTCCAGCCCTCAAACTACCTCCCTCATGGTTAAACTGTGGAAGCCACACAGGACTGTTGGTTCAGCAAAGCATCCAGCTGGGGGGGAGAGGAGATGCTTTGTGCTATGTTCGACACAGTCACACGTGTGTCTGAATTCTGTTCCCCAACCATGACTGTGCACCTGGCACTGCAGCCTTGTGCTGTGCCTTCTGACTCTGGAATGTCAGTGCATGGGCACGTCCATCTTCATGGACTAGCACTTGTCCTTTTAGACAGTTGATAAAATTATCAGCACAATCTGCAAAAATACATTCAGGGTAACAAGGCAACAACTTACTGCATGAGCAGAGAGAATGAGTATTTTGACTCTCCTTAGGAAGGGGATTAAAAATTTTCATTTAATCATAAAACTACTAAAATCAGCCACTGACAAAGAAGTGCTAAGTTTTAAATTTGGATTTAACTGGTTGGCTTTTCAATATGTCAAGAATAACAGCTTCTAAATAGTGAGGACTTCTGAAGCCTAGACTAAATATTTGCCCATAGGTCACCTCAGGGGAAAAACAAGAAAGTTCTGTAAAGCGTCGTAGGGCTTTTTTTAAAAAATAATTTACGTAGACCTCTAACCTAGCAACACTCAGCCACTTTCTCTCCCCTTACCTGACCTAAATCTGGAAAAAAAAAAAGTGCAGTTTTAGCAACAAAAGGCTTTGAGTCTACCACACAGAATCTATTCATGAAGCAAGCAAGCAAAAACCAAAGACGCAACTCACTCCCCTCTACGCAGACATCTGAAGAGACAGGTAGGATGTGCTGGAAGGGGACTGGGCAGAAGGGATGTGAACTGTGGGGGAGCAGAGAGGAGCTGCCAACAGAGCTGGAGTGTTCTGCACAGGCACTTGCTTCATTAGTGATGACTTCAGTCCAGGGAAGGACAAGGGCATTGTCCTGCCCTGTGCACCACAAAGGGGATGCTGAAGTGAGCCTAGTTCAGCTGTTCTGGAAATATGCTTTGCTACATGTCTGCTTCTTCTAGAACAGTCTCAAGTGGGCAGAGCCATGGCCCTAAGCAGAAATGTTAACAAAACCAGCCTGTAAGCTGCACACAGTGGATTTGACCAAAGCTTGTCAGCTTCCAGTATAAAGTTTATGCAAACAGCACTTCTGAGTCTGTTGGTGCATGTGTGCACACACACACATATATGTATAACTTCACATAGTCTTTGTAGGTACAGGAAAATCTACATTTAAAGAAAAGATACTCCCAATTTTTGCCCTTAAGCAGCACTCCTAGAAGAGGTAGTAGCCAAGCTCTGACACCTATAAAACAAGCATCTACACAGCAATAACAGAAGTGCATAGAGCAACAGGCAAATTGGTCCCCTCTGTTTGTGCAAACTGGATGAATTAGGGAGACAGAGGGATCTACCCATGGCTATCTGTGTACAGGTTCAGGGAAGTACAAAAAGAAGGATGTGCCAGGTGTTTCTACCTCACCCAGCCCTCCACCAAGTTCATCCAGCACAAACCTGCTGCTAAAATGGGGTAGATTTTACATAACACCATGTGCAGCACAGGATTGTCTTTAAAACAGTTTTATTTACTTTGAAACTTAAGATTTCTTTTTAGCAGACTTTGGTTTTAGAGCACATAAGAAGAGTTTGTTTTTCAAGGATTGAAGGGAAAGCTCTAATGTCCATTGATTAGATCATGCTCTGATGCTAAAGACTTTGATCACTATTCTATGTCTGGTGAAGTTGCAATGCAGTGCAAAGGCAAACATCCATTCTTTATTTTCTATTAAAACCTAAAATTTAGATGTATGAAGACCTAGATATATTGACTTGAGCAAACAACTGTTTTGAAAAGGGCTCAACCACTTCAGAAGCCTCTGAAGCAAAAACAACTAACAAAAAATGTTTGCATTAGCTCTAAATAAACTTTTCAAAGATATCATTTAACTTCTAGAGTACTTAGTAATAAGTCACCGTCCCATGGGGTAAATCTCATGTGTGGTGTTCTGCTTCATTTTACTCAGTGAATAACCCTCTCTACCTGCACTATGGCTACTTATCTCTTCATAAGTAATAGGTACTTCTCATGCTACATATCTGAGTAAATGATTTTAAGTATTTCCACAGAGGCTGTATCTGTAAAATTAACATCATCTGTACATGACCACTACAAACTCAGCTCTCACAATGACGTTAAACTTGCAATTGTTTCCTTGACATCAACTCCCGTCCCAGTCAATTATCTGGCTATCAATGCATTTACACACACAGGATGTAAACGACAGCAAAATCTGGTCAACCACACTGAGCTCAATCATCAACCTACTATCAATTAAGACTAGTCAGATAATAATTAGTCCTACCAAAAAATGGAGCTTCCAGAAAATAATGCAAGTCCATCTACAGAAAACACAGGTCTAAGAAAAGTATATGAAGAAATGCACTCTTTGAGTAAGGTCCCCATACACAAAAGCCTTTACAGCTGCAGGGGGAGCTGACATAATTTTGAAATCTGTGTGGAGGTGCAGAGGAATGATGCACGAAAGAAAGAGTGCTGGTTGATAGCAAAAGTGCCTGTAGGCCAAAGATTTAACATGCTCCAATTATGAAATATTGGGCAGAAAGACACAGATTGCAAGGCACAAAAGTAAAGCCAAGCGTGCCTGCATTTCCTAAGGGCTAAACAAACTACTGAGAAATACATCTACAAAGAAACATGACACAGTGACCCCCACCTTAGTCTATCTTACATTTGAAAAGAACAGAAATCAGCACAGATTCCCCTGCAAAGCTGAGCTATGTAGCTGACATACAGGGGAAGTCAGGGGAAGTGCAGCGTGACCCACAAGCCTCTGATGAAACAGGCTTGTTTCCTATTTCCAATTACAGGCAACAGGGCTACAAGTGCTCTACGTTTTAGGTCAAACTACAATGCATTGTTGATATTTCTATTTGGCACCACTAAATTGAATGCTCAGTTTTTGTTATCTGAGGATACACACAAAAGGGAACAAATATATTCCTCTTTATCTGCAGGTAGGCTGCTGGCTTATTGTTACCATTTCGACTTTACTTCCAGCCATCCTTTCCTGTAAGGCTGAAACCACTTCTGGTGAGCATTAATAAAGTACAGTCAGGATTTGTACAACAATGACAAAAATCCCTCCTCACCAGGCTTTAAGAGGATAAGTCAAGTAAGCAGTGCCTACCTCCTACCTACCAAATCCAGGGTTAGGTGCTTTCAGCAGAACCAGCAGCTGAAAGCAGCTGATTTCTGGGACCCTTGACCACAAACCTCAAACATGCCGTCTTTGACTGCATGCCAATAGCTAAGGGCAGCAGAAACTACACCATAAAGTAGCCTTGTCAGAAAGGTCCACTTCCATGTAAAGTACCTATTCAGAAAGGCAGCTAGTTACAAGCAAAACCCAAACACTACTAGATGAACCACAAACCATCTTAACTGGTGACCAAGCGTTACAACTGCAAAGATCTTTTCCTTCCTATTTAAAAAAGTTAATGAGAATACTCTTCTTGGTTGTATTATCACTGATTCTGTTACACTGAATGTGCTGAAAAGCCTCAAAAGAGCCCTCTGCATGCACATGCAAACAGAGTAACTAAATGAACAAAACTATGGAAGAAAACAAAACATCTCTTGCTTTGAGGAAAAGCATTCATTGTCTCTTCTTGGGGAAGCCATTAAATGTTTTATGAGCTAAAGTAGACTTTCAAGTGAAGAGAATACACTGAAAACCAGTACTTGTCTAAGGCTCCTCAACAGCAGGCTCTAAGCATTTTACCTCTTGCTCTCTGCAGTTTCAATTTCAGCCAGGAAAGTTTAGGTACAAGACAGCTATCATGAGCCCACAGTGCAGTTTCAGGAGGCTCAGTCCTGTCCCAAAGCCATCAGTGGCAAAGCTGCTGTATAATCCATGGGGCAGAACCTCACCTTAGCTTCCACCAAAGGTTTGGAGCTTTCTCCAGTGGTTCCCTGCACTGTCTTCCTCCTCTTCCTGGCCTTGAGAAGTGCCCATCACAATCTCTGAAATAGCAGAGGAACTTTCCACTCCCAAAGCAGCACTATGAATTTTCATGGAACTTCCAGGCACTTGCTATAGGTGCCAGGGAGACTATCAAACACTGCTGCTCTCAGTACATTTCTGATCAGCAATGTGAGACTATAAAAGTTTCCCTAATGCGCCCAAGTTCTGTAAACTGAACTCCCTGTGCTTCAGTCTCCTCCAGTGTTCAGTCACTAACCACAGTGAATGAGGCTTGGTGAATCCTACATAAACAACAAACAAGAAATCCTACTCTTTCCAAAGTGCAGTCCTAAGAGTGACCTGCAATTTCTTAGCCATTTCTCAGAAGAGGTGTAAGAAGGGTGCATACTCACACAGCTTAATCTGTGAATTTCTCCTTGATTCACTCTCCTAATGGTCTTTCTCTTCCTCCGCAGTTCACTGGGCTCCCTTCTGAATCTCCCACGAAAGCTCATTGTATCCGTAGGAATTAAGCAGCCAACAAGTATCTGTTTAAAAACCGTGCTCCTTTAACCTCCTTCCTTCAGCAGCTTCAGCACAACAACTGGAAGCTGCATATGTTATTCAAGGGGGAAGTAAGTCTAAAAGTTACACGCTGTATCCACAGTAACTGAACAGAAAGAAGAAGAAAACCAGCAATAACTCATTTCTTCCTGTGAACAACAATCTGCTATTAAGGCAAGAGCGTCTCATTAAACCATAAATACACCCAGTCCCCACCTCTAATGCAAATCAAAATAGGAAGTTGTAGAAAAAACGCTGTGAGTGAACATCTATCTTTGTCTCAAACACCATGACATCCTTTCTCCTCACCACCCTCCCTGATTCGAAAGCCAAAACAGCTACACTCTTACTTCACGTATGTGTGTGTGTGTGTGTGTCTGCAAGATAAATAAAGTCATTCACAGAACAGCCATGTCCTACAGAGCCAACCTGGACCACAGAGCAGGCAGTGACAGGTTTGTGCTGCCAGGACCCAGGGCCATCTCTGCTTTTGGACCAAGGTAGCAGTTCCCTTTTCAAAGTAGAGTGAAACACCAATAAGAGGAAGAACCCTGCAAATTCCTAAATTTGCAGACAGTTACAAAAGGGGAAAACAGAGAAATTCATGTGCTAATGTCCAAAATACATTTTTGGCTTGTAAAAAACAGGTTTTAGAAGTGCTTGTAACCCACCAGCTAAGAACCTGCTTGCTTCACACCCTGCTCCCACCTCAGAAGAATAAAGCTGCCAGACTGAGCCTGCTCCCCAAATGCCCCACATACAGGAAATGGCAGCAGCTCCCCTTGCCCACGACCCCACAGAGGGGCAATCTTAGCAGCACCTTGACAAGCCTCACTCAATGCCTCAAAACTGCAGTGGCAACAGGAGCACTGATATGGCCAGTCAAATTATTCTTAATTAAGGTAGGAGACTCACCCATTGCTCAGCTCTCTGAAGGCTGGCAGGGCACAAAGGTCTTTTAAAACTGAAGAAACCCCCTCAGTGCCCACACATGTGCAGGCACACACACAGACCCTTTTCTTCTTTGTTCCAGCTGAGAATTCATCCTGCTGCAGCAGCAATGCTGCACTCCCCTATGCACACATGAGGCATGCATTAGGTTTTTATTTTTACTGAATATCTGTGTGTATAGCTAGGACAAAGGGACAGTTTTTCTGCTTTCTCATTCTGTGTTTAATTGAGCAATAAGCATCATTCTCACAACTTGTTTGAATTAATTACTCTGTTTGAGATCTGCAACTTCACTCCGAGTGCCTTTTTTCCTTCTTTCCAACAAATAATTCTGAGTTCTACAAACTTTAGGAACTCTTTCACACATTTTTCAAGATTAGTAACATTTGATCCAAAGTAACAAACCTCTGCAGGAGTTCCAAGGATTGTTCCATACGCTAGTTTTCTATTCCAGGAGAGCAGAGACACTGAGCCCAGCATGTCTGACCCAAACACTACAAAGCCACATCCGTGTGATCAGTTGCTTTCCTCTTACAAAGGTAAAACATGGTGCTACTCCTGAATTAACCCCCCATCTCATAATTATCTTTGTGATTCAGCTTTGCCTTTGAGACCACCTCCTTTAAACTGAGTGCTACCAGCCTGCTGCGTGATGCCTTAAAACAGATTTCACTGTACTCCAACTTAGTGATGAAAGGCATCTGTCTGGCACTAGGAAACAAAAAAGACAGAGACCCTTTGCCAAGGTATGCAGACACTTCAAGTAGCTACCAATCCAGAAGCACAGCATTAACCAAGCTGGAATCACCCTTGTTTTGTCTCAAACTACCAGGCTATCTCTACTGCAGTCCCTGGTGCCTCTCATGTAACACAGAGAATGTGGCTGCCAAGACCAGAGGTTCTTGCCAGAAGTTAAATTTACTGCTGGAATCATCAGCTCTGCTGCTTTAACTTTGGGCAGGTATCAGCTCCTCTCAGAGGCTCCTTTGCTTATCCACACCTTAACTCAACTGTCACACAGAACAAGCAGAGTTCCATCCCTCCTTTCCCTGGGAAGGCTCTCCTCAGCCTCCTGCCTCCCACAGCCCAGAGGAGCCTTTCCAGGGTGCCCTTTCCACTAAGATAAGGGTCACTAGCACTTCCTGAAATTTTAATGAACTTGTATTACTCCAAAATAATGCAAAAGATGAACTTAGGTTCAAGTTTCCAGCTGGTCCTCATCCACTTTACTCCACTGAGTGTCTTTTGTCCAAAAGATTTTCATTCCTAATATTAATCTTCATTTCTTGCCATATCTCTGGCAGATAGGTTTTCAGGAACAATACTAAAATGACTGTATTTTCTCAACAACAAGGCACTAAAAGGTTGAATCACTGAAATAACAAGCTACAGCATTCACACAGAGATATGAACCAAAATAATAGTAAACAACTGCAAATAAAGACTCCACTTTCTTAGATCTGCTTTGGATGCAAATCCTTCTTGTAATGGGGAATAACAAAACCATTCAAATGTCTAATAATGCTTTGTCCTGTAGCAAAGCACAAAGCAAACTTCATTAGCATCAGTGTGACTGTAAAAGATTTCCTAATTTTTCAAGACTTCTCTATCTCTTCAGTTAAAGACACCAGGTAATTTAAGATGATTATAAAATTGGTTATGTTAATATGAATAAAGCTTCTGTGCTGCTTTTAAATTCAGAACTATAATGTGTAAGGTGAGAAGTATTATCCATACCTCAGGGTATTCCAAGAAGAGAGGTATTTGGCCTCAGGAAAACCACAAGCCTTGGTTTACATTTGTGAACTGCGGTACCCAATTCACAGAGCCAAAATAAGGATGCTGAAGCCCTTCAAAATACAATCCGTTATGTAAAGTAGTCAATTAAGTGTTTAATTGCCTTCTGCTCTGTTTTGTGGGACATGCTCATCTGCTCCCAGCAGTTTTCAGAGATGTATAAATATCCAGATGGGAAGAAAAATGAAATTTGATATCTCTGCTCCAGTTCAGTAAAAACTATGCACTCCTTTTGCTGCAGAACCACTACCATTTAATTTTCCAACAGGGTTCACAAGTTCTTTAGTAACTTTTCTTCCCTCTTCCTCCATTTCTTCTGGAAATCTCCTTTTAGATCTATTCATTGTCATGCTTCATTTACTTCAGTTTGAATTGTGATACACAGCAACATGTAAAAAAACCACTGGACAAAACTAATTCACTGCTGTAGTACATCATGTGATCATTGGAAAATGTATTTCGATAGTGCTTTGCTAGGAGCCATAGAAATATACAAAAACTCAATTCCTAAAGTGTGTATCTTCAAGTAACACAAAAGACACAGGCTGAATATTTGGGCTGCTGTGTAGCAAATAATCAGCTCCCATACTGTCCTTCTAAAATAATACAATCTACCAACTCCAATCAAGAAGGATCAAGGACTGATACTTTTGTTTGTCACTCTGGCATTTTTTCTACCCAGATTTAGAGAAGGAAAAAAAAATCCCATGCAAACATCAAATTCATAGCAAATTTCAGGGAATGAATGCTTCCCTTCAGCTCTGGACTTCTGTCTGGGAGCAATGCTGACCTGAACAGAGTGCAAGTCAAAAACACAATCTTGACTTATGCCAGTATATATACAAATAATTGCATAATGCTGACTCAGGCTTTTGTTTAACAGATTTGAGAAAAAGTTTAATTAACAAGTAAGAAAACTCCTGCTAGAACAAGCTGCATCAACTGCATATTATGCCAATGCTAAGATTAAATTCTGAAATGAAACACAAGCTTTTCATAAAAAAAACCTAGTTTCATTTATAAACTAAGACCCCTGTGATGACAGTGACACTGCCATTCAGAAAGTCTGCACAGCCGAGACCAGTACTGAGAGATGTGACACACAACATTTCACAGCTTGGCAGAGTGCAGATATGAACCTCCCTGCATCCCTTGAGTGGCTTGTGGCACTTCTAGCACTTCAGAGTTCCCGGTAGAACTACTACAATTAAGTGGTAGAAGAAAAACCAGGGGATGCCAGCCCTGCCTGACACCCAGCCCCTGGGGCAGAACCAGAAACAATCCTGCACTCTGTGACCATGGTTACAGGTTGGCACATGGGGAACAGGCAGCTATTAGCTCAGGTACTGGGGAGAAGGACAAAAATCATGGTTCCTGGAGAGGGTCAGGAAGAGCTCTTGATATTTTTCTTTTGAAATTGTAATATTTTCACACAATTTTCTTCAAAATTTGGAGATGTAGCTGGTGTAGCTCTTCTGAGGCCAATAATGAGGAGATTTACAGAGTTAATATCCCACAGCATCCAGGGAGTGCAGGTATACAGGCTGATGCTGCTTTTCATGTCTCCAGTGTTAATCCCCCAGCAAGTCCCCACCAGGTCTGTGACACCCTGAACAGGGCAACGCTGCCAGAAGCCAGGTTTGTGTTTGGACAAAGCCAGCAGAATCAGATATTACACACTGTCCTTTCTGTGCTCAGAATGCTCCCTAGGACATTGATTGCACTGCGTGGCCACACACTGGATGTGTTTTATTCAGATATAATTGTCAAAAACCTCCTAATGGGACTGTGACGCTAAAGCTGAGGCGACAGGGACTGGACACCACGCCTTCATCTTACCTGCATCAGGAAGAGTGGGTGCTCTGGAGGGGTCTGTGACTGCACCTAGAAACTGCACTTCCCAAAAGCTTCATGTTGGACAGGTAAAGCAGATCACTACACTGGGGCCAGGGACAGATAGGTGCTTTTTAATAGCACCTAACAAAGACAACAGAAAGCACTAGTGACCTCCATCCCAATCCCTTTGTCAAAGACTGAACATTCTCTCCTCTCCTCCTCCCCCTGTCAAAAAACTCCCAAATCAAACCAAGAGGCTGTATTTTGGAATTAAGTGCTCACTATTGATCAATGAACATTTAAATATGTCCTTTAAAAAAAAAGGAAAAATATGAAACCAAAATGATGTAAACAGACAGGTAAAACAACTGAGTTAGAAAAACTACATCTAAAGCAACCTTTTGCAAAGCCATTCTGATATTGAATCAACTGAAATTAAATGACTTTTTTTTTGAGAAGTATTATTCCATCTATAGCTGATACATCAAGCCTTGCATACAAACACTCCACAAAGCCTTTAGAGCAGCTGGTGCTTGCATTTTGCCCACACATCCATACAGCTCACTCTGACCAGGCAAAGGGCTGGGAATCCATCACAGTTAGAATGACATCAGCACACAAGGTGAGCTTTCCAAGGCAGGGGGACCGTGCCCCTGCATAAATATCCATGAAAAGCAGCCCTTCTATCTGTCAGAGCTCTGCTGACAGATCTTTGCAGACAGCACTCCCTGATGTCAGAGACCCTGCCTGTATCAATCCATCTCTGCTCCTCCCAGGCAGAGCAGTGTGCTGATCTCAGCGATTCCTCCCTCTGCACCTTCACCTTTTCTTTGTGCTCCAGCTACCAGTGCACTCACACAGAATATGTTTGGGAGAGGCTGCTGTCTCTTTGCCTTGCATGCAAGGCTGAAACAGCCCCTCCAGCTGAGCTGGTGGTGACAGGAGCCATCCACAAGTTGTCTGTGCCTTGCCAGAGAATTCACCCGTAGCCAAAGGGGTCCCTGATGGGGTTGAGAAAGTCTTAGGAGAGCAATTGGGCAGCTCCCAGCCTGATCCCCCACACAGCACCCTATGGCCATTTCATCACTCAACGTGCCCATGTAAACACAAGGGCTGGCTGGTAACATCCACACCCCAAAAGCCACTTGCTACCCCCCTTTGCTGAATTTACAGCTCCCAAAGAACACCCTGCTCTCCTCCTGTTTGGGAAGCAGGTTTGGCTGAGCCAGAGGCAGTCCCACAGCCTGAGAATGCTGCTCCCCCTGCACACACCATCCTGCTCTTAATCTGCCACCACAACATTTCCATCACAAGAACACTGATAGAACAGCAGCATCATTTCAGCAGCTTTCCAAGCTGGAAACCCACCTGCACCTGGCACAAATAAAACACATTCCTTTGCTTCAAGGCTGAATGAAAATGAAAAGGGCCTTGGAGAACCTAATGATGTCTCATTTACACACACCATCACCTCAGCTCTGGTGTTTGCTGCTGCTCCCCTGCTACCCCATCAGCTCTCTGGGCACTGGGTCTGTGCCACGGTGCTGCCAGCTGTGCCCTGTGCCAGGCTCCCCAGGGCACTGCAGCCAGCACACCCTGCTGCCCCAGCCTGCTCTGCACAGCTCAGGGAGAATCTGGGCTGCACTCACTCTCTAAGAACACAAAATGCTGCTTTCTACACCAGCAATCAGGTTGGAAGAATAAACTTCCCATTAGCAATGTTGTCCTGCTGATGTGTACAAAAGCAAAATATGCAATTACTTTAATTTCTTCTTTAGCTTGATCCATTGGGAAATTTCAAACAAATGTTACCCCTTTTGTTTTCATCTACTTGGACTGGCATCAGCCCTTGATAGCAACACACATAGTGATGAAGGGACATGAAAGGTGATTAAGTAATTTAATCATCTGAATTTACTCTTTCTCCAGACATGAAAATGCAGCTGTGACTTTGGCTCCTGTTGCTTGCTTTTCTGACTGTAATTTTAATCCTTTTTATTCAGGTCTATGCTATGCTGCTATGCTATGCAGCTATGCTGCAAAAATTATTTTTTCTTTTTCTTTACCAAGAAAAAACCTCAGATCAGACATCTGCTTTATAAAAAGAATCCACATTTTTCACCCAATTTTCCAGCTGGAATAACTGAAGCAAAAGGAGGCTGGGCAACTCACTCATTTACTCAAGGTCACAATCAATATCTACAATGCTCTAATATTGATATAAAATATCCTAGAATCCTTTCTTTTTTTTTTTCTTTTAAACATTATAACACTCTCTCCTCCATACATGTGCAAGCTGACCCTACAATCATTATTGTGTTTGATATCATATATTTGTAACTTCATTCAAAGTCACAAATTACTGTATACCCTCTTGTAGTGCCTGTGGGTATCTTAAGCAATTGAGAAAGCAACTGCATGTAATAATTCATCATCTGGATCTTATAATTGAAAACTAAATAACAGCATTTTGGAAGAGACAAAAAGCACACAAATTTCTAAAGCAAATAAGCAAGATTATTTTCTCATTTTAGAAAAAGAAAGGTGTGAAGTACAAAACTGTGCAAGTCACATTTACATTAATTAAATTTAATTAATGTGTGTGGAAAAGAGAGAAAGATAATTTGCATCCTTTTCACATTGCCCTTCTCTTTCCGTTCTGGAACACAGAAAATAAAACAGCATCATCAAATTGTGCCAACATCTGATATGGTATTTCTCACTCTGACACAACTTTCTGTAAACCCAGAGAATTGTTTCACCTTTCCAGGCCTTTGTGTTTAATTTCTTAATTAAAAAATTAAGACATAAAAAAACTTCAATCTTCAGTATTACCAAAACAAGAAGGCAAAAACCACAAGGAAAATACCCAAGTGGCAATGCTTAGGGTCCCTGAGTGAGTCCATGTAAAGTAATTAAATCTACATGTAACCCAACCTTGACCAAAAAAAAGAGATAATGTAATCCATCAAATTCTACTCCTTCAGTTATTCCACACCAAATTTCAGTTTTTGTAAGCACAGTCATAACATGTAGGATTTAAATCACATTTCTGCACCTGTGTCTGCAGGTGCTCAGGTAGAAGTACAGAAGGTGGCCACTGTATCAGTATTTCTCCTGAATACCCTTTCAATCTGCACTCATGTAGGTTCCCAGCCTGAGAAAGTATCAGCATATTTACTAGTTCTCAAAGACTCTTCTCTCACAATCTTCTTCAGTCATTTTTCAAACTTACATATTTTGTGGCAAGGAAATTCAGTTTTAATGTTAATTCTGACCATTTCTTTCCCCAAAACCTGTCCCACATAAGTTTAATTTGATGATCTCTAGTTCATCTTCTCTCACTTTTCTGAGAAAAACTGCAAGTAAAGTCTACACACCTCTGACCATTCTTGATTTGTATGACTTTCATCCTATCCCCTGATAGTTATTTTTCAGACCAGTCCAGGCCCAGTCTTTACGTACAAATGTGGTCATGGACTAATTTTGCTGATCCTCCTCACCCTTCTCTGTAATTTTCCAATTCCAGTAAGTCTGTCTGAATTCTGAAAAGTATTAAAGGCTTCCCAAGAAGTTGCTATAGAACTCTTCTATCCAAGGATAGATCAAAAAGCAAAATTCATTTGTGATTTCTCAGTGAAGTGGAAAACAGGACCAAAACAATGTCATTCTTAACACAGTAAAGCTGCTCTAAGCCTCCAGGTCCCAGCCCCTGCAAGGCAGAGAGCTGAATCATAGTGATTCCTCTTCCTTCACCCTTTCTGGATGATTTTCTCCAGTGGGATGAGTATAAGCCAGTATTCCTCCCCTTGTGTTTCCCCCCCTCCCCTATCTTGCTCTTGGTATCCAACACACAAACAATTGTTTGCACCTTCACTCTTGCCATGTATCAACCCTAAACTGGTCACTGACAATTAATCAGCTGTACCAAGAGGTCTTTAATTTGGAAATTCTGGGGTTTTTTTTAATATGGAAATTCTGGAAAGTCCAAAAAATTCCCTTCTACTGGGAAATTGCTAGAACATCATGATTCTTGTTTCTATTAAGCACCACTTGAGCTGGAAACAAAAGAACTGGTCAGGAAATCAGAAACTAAAAGGTTAACTTCTGATTTCCTACAAATACACACTACAGCCAGGCATAAACAAGTGCCAGAAAAGGATGTGGATGGGAAATAAAGCAGAGTTTGCTGCAGTTCCTCCTCACTCAGCTCCTTGTTCTGCCTGAAACACTGCAGACACATCCTGGCTGTAGGAACAAAACCTTTTTTGAAAATATTTCCAAGAAATACAGTTGTCTTTTGAATGCATTTTATAAAACACAATGTTTAGCCACCAATTCAGATTCTTTCTGCAGGCTCATGTAACTTAAAATTGCCTTTGAGTTCATTTAAAAAGGAAAAATTGGCAAGCACTTAGCACGTACAAAAGCTTTTGGCAGCTTAAAAATACTGTGTAAAGAAACTTCTCAGTGGGAGCTGGTACAAACCTTTATGTCAACTCACCTCAAACATTTCATCTGGGCAGGTCTGCTTTAGTGCATTCTTCAAGAACTGCCTTATTTAACACAGTAAAACGTTTCAGAATTACATTTTATTAACTGATTCTTACAGTTTCATTTAGATTCAGAGAGGACAGGCTAAAACATTGGTATAATTCCATGCTTGGATTCACTTTTATCTTTTATTTAAAAAGCAGAACTAAGCACATGTTAGTAAACATTTCTGTTATTTCCAAATAGTTTTTCAGTTCAAACTGTGCTTATAAGTATTCTGTATACTTCCATATATTCTGCTAAAATATTTTGCATTTACAGATGAGTTTGAGGAATGTACATGCTATCAGTCAGAGCTGCTTGGTCAGAGGGTTTCTGAACAAAATCAGGTGACAGATGCACAAACACTCCAGTCACGAGTCCTTCCCCAAGTGATGTCTTTGCTGCACTGTCAGCACAAACAAAATCAGGTGCTACAGGGGGCAAATGGTCATTATGAAGAACCAGATGCATCATGAGCAACAAAATATATTGTGTATCTGACATACTGGAAAATGCAAAGCACCAGTGAATTTCTCCTGTCAGATACACCAGACTGAAGGTTGGGATTGCTTTCCCTTTATCTCTGGCACATGTGATGCTCACACTCATCTGGAGGATGTCTTAGGGAGCACATGTCCACACCTGGGAGAGAACAGCAAACAAGGCACTTGGTTTCTTTCCTAACAGCCCAGTTAAAAGATAGGAGAGCCAACTGCAAGGTTGAAAGGTCAAAGGAATTGGACATTCTTGGCAACAAAAAATCAGGTAACTGCTTAGATCACTGCACCTCCTTAAGGGCTGTGCCCTTGCTTAAAACCAAAGAGCTGACAGTGGTCAATAGCTGGAGAAACTCGAGCATTGCAAAAGCCAACCAGAGTCACAGCCAGAGTGAGCAAAGGCTCAAGCACCACCTGGCAGGTGGAGAGACCAAACAGGCAGCTGGATGCATATTCTGAGGAGCTCTAGGGAGATGAGAAAAGTCTCCTCAAGCTCATGGGAGAATGGGTTAAAGACAGGGAAAGGGCTAAGGCACTGAAAAGAAAGAAGTACATCAGCTGTGTGAGCACTTTTTATTCTTTAACTTCAAGCCATAAAAGAGAAGGATCCAAAAAGGAGAAAGAATAGGCCCAATTCCAAGAGCAGTTTCTCTCAAGAGTTTCTCTGTAATCTCATTAAGATCAGATCTCCTATAGTGATGGCTGCAATGAATGTTTGCATATAATTTACTAATGGCAGAAACATCTCAGACAGTGGGGGAGCATCTGGTTCCAGGAATCTACATTTCAGTAATTAATCTCTTTACTGCTAAGGCTTGTACTCTGCACAAGCTAATTTTAGCACATAAGTCACAACCTGTGGAAAACATCAACGTAATTACACCAAACCCTTACTTGAAACACCAAAGAAAGCCACGAGTGATTGGTGGCACAATGCTCAACTCCCAGCATCCCCATTTCAGAGCCAACCACTGGCTGATCCAGCGAGGCCACACACATTTTCCACTCGAACTTCATGATCTCTTTTTTGGGAGACAGAAACATGCAAGCAGCACAGAATTAAACTTCTGATCTGGTTTACTGCTTAAGTCAAAACCTTATTCTGTTGGATTTGCACACATTTAACTGACACCTGAATCTGGCCAACTCATCTTCATGCAAGTATCAATCCTAATGAAAAGAAAATGAGCACAGCAGTTGACAGATGAGAAGCAAGGAAAAACAAACACCAAAGGCATAAAGTATTCAATTCAATTGGCTCCATACACTGCACTCAGAGTGATCCCTGAGGCAGGAAAGTCCAACCATCACAATGGCTATTTTTCATTGAAAACCACACACAGAGAATGTATTATTTTTTAAGCTAACCACAAATTGACAATAATTATTAACAGACAGCAATTGTAAAGTAAGATATTGCACTCAGTTTCTTCCTATTTAGACAGAAAATAACATTTTGTTCTGAAGAGACAACACATTATTAGGATAATAAAAGTACATTTTTATAGAATATATTTAATTACAGAGTTTAAAATAAGAGAAATAATTGAGCCCCAGAACAATGAAGAGTTTCTATCTGAATGGAAATGTGTGCACACATGTACAGCTACTACACCTTGGCACAGGAGATCATGGCCCATGGTCTGAGCCAGCTTCAGCTGGACTAGACTTGAAATAGTGCCTTGAGATGATGTCAAACCTTTGCCACCCAAAACATCCTGAAATATTCATGTAACTCACTTTTTGATACTGAATCCTAAGCCTTTCACTATTGTGGTATTCCTCACTCCAATCACTAATTCAAGCTGGAAGCCTTAATTATTCAAGGAAGTGATTTGAAAGCTGGAAGACCAGGAATGGTTCCCATATTTCCTCAACAGTCCATTTTCCTTCATCTTCCTTAGCTGCAAACATTCTGAAGATAACAAACCTGTTCCTATATTCCTGAACAATGTTACTGCAGGGAACTAGAGTTCAGCTGAGTACTTCAGCAGGTAATTTAATTTTTGTTTTAGTCATAAGAGTAGAGCTGCTAGTACCAGCTGACAGCCTCAAACAGGTTGAAATGCTGCTTAGAACTAGAAATTAAATACTGTGTTTTGCCTTTACAAACTTTTCTTTGGTCATCAAACCAAAGGGGACATCAAAACCATTTGCCTGTGTTTGTCCAGCTCCCCTTCCAGTACAGGAGATACTGCAAGCTGGAGCTGGTCTGTATTCACCCCCACAATGACAGCAGTCACCAGATAGTCATGAAGCACTGCTGCCTTTCATCAAAACCCTGTATGATTCATGAAACGTAATCTAGAAGTCAGAATCTCTTGAGAGCTTTTTCGAAATCAGGTGGGAATCCCCCTGAGATGTACAGAAAAACCAAGAACAAAGCCACCCACACCAGGTTTTGCAGCACACAGTTGATCATGCTTAATTTTATGCTGCAGGTGCACTCACAGTATCTACTCATCCATTGAACCTTCTGCCACAGCTGATGGTAGAATGGTTGAGCAGCTGCTAGGAAGAGAAGTGACTCCTGTTACCACCTGACCTTGCTTTGCTGCCCAGGGGTTACTGAGAGCTTTCTGGAAAGGTTAAAGAACAACAGACTTTCCACATAGACCAAAACCAGAGAGCTCTGATGGATAGAAGAGTACAAAGCATGGAGATAAAAGTTCAGAGTTAGAGCTCTGTCTCTCAAGAGCAATGAAACTTTGCGTAATGCTTTTGTCTGAAGTGTGCTAAACTGGCATTCTGGTTTATTAAAAGTAGGTTTAGAGCAAGTGTATTAAGATTGGCGTTGTAAAGAAGAAATTTCATGGAAGTGAGAAATATTAGGAACAGTTCTGTGGCACTCCATTCAGATTTCCAGTCCATGCAGGGGAGGGGAAGGGAGCATATTTATGCTGAAGTCAAAGCAAAAGATGGTTTTACACTTTGGGAAGGAAGAGATGGAAGAAGGGCAAGGGAGGAGAATTTAATATTAATGAAGAAGAGGCATACTCTGAAGTAAAACCAAAGCTTTTGAAAAAAAACAAGGTAGAAAGCAAAAAGCAGCATTAGAATGTGATGCATCAACAGAGCAATGGTGGGTAGCCCTCTAAAATCAAATGTCTGACCAAAGTTTAACAGCAGTGTGCCTATTTAATTTCAGATGAGAAGAAATGGCATTTCCCACTTGGCTTCTCTCCCATCACTTAACTCTCCCTCTCTTACACTGTCTTTGCCTCGACAGCTCTCCCTCCCAGCAGCTTTTACTTTGGCAGTACTTTTGGTTGGCCAGCGTTCTCTGAGGGCCCCGGTGCCTTTATGGCTCCCTTCTGCACTCAGCATACCTCTTACAGGACAGAGCTTTTTCCAAGCTAAATCAATATCCCCAGAGTTGTGGCCAAAGGCCTGAAATGGATTCTGGACTCAGCTATATGCATTTAAATCCAGTTCAGTGCTACACAGAGGGTTCGGTATTGACAACAGCAGGAAAAATAAAGCCCAGCCCAGCTCTCAGGGCTGCAGCCAGCAGTGAGTTAAGGCCAGGGAGAGGCAAGGGCTGAGGGCTGGCACTAATATCGTTTTCTGAAAGCATGAGCTTAATATACTGTTCCTTTGTGCTCTTCTGGAACCAGCTGCAGCTCCCCCTACTTCAGCCAGAGAGAGCCAGTCTGCCAGAGCCTGGGCCAAGGACAGGGAGCACACGTTCAGATGTAAGTGCTGCTGCCACTGTCCCTGCTGCCACTGTCCCTGCTGCCACTGTCCCTGCCAGCCAGAGGCTCTCCAGCTGCCCTGCCCATCGCAGGTGGGTGCTCCAGCTGTGGATCCCCACAGGAATGCAGAGCAAACACCTGCAGTGTGCTGGGAGTGGGAATGGAGCATCACAGGGGGATTTCTGCACTGCCCTGGCTCCACAGACTGCCTGTGCTGCCCCAGCCTGCCTCCTGTGAGCTCTGGGCAGTGACAGTGCTGCTACACTCAGAGTATGCTGACCTGAGCCAAGACACTGCAGCAGGTTGTATCACTGTTATCACTTAATTTCTGTAAATATTAACTATCAACCTAACCCACTGCCACAGCCTGGGCAGTACAGTGCCAGCAGCAGCGACACATCCCAGTACCAAAACCTCACTGTGGGAAGCAAAAGACCAAATTATTTGAACAAAGTCACGAGTCTGGAACTCCTTGTGCAGCCCAAGATGTGCATAAAAAGCCCAGAGAACTGCTCTGAAATTATACTTGAAGGCTGCTGGTTCTAAGTACACACATATGTGTTTTATATTTCCATCCAACACTACACTGTCTACTGACAGCATGAAAGAAAATACCTCTACCAAATTCTGTGTGAAACACATTTCAAATCAAGTCTCCAGAACTTCAAAGACATGACTGTGGTTATTTTAGGTGGTTCATCCTGTGACTAGCACTTGGCATTTAAATCTGTTAGTATCTTAATTATTTTTTCGTTTATCTTTCTGTTATAATTATTCCAGGTATGTAATATTGTCATAAACACAGGACAGACACAAACAAATGCAAAATCTGTGCTCATAGCTGACTTGGTGCATGAGCACACCACACCATGTACAGAGCTTCAGGTTATTACAGCCACAGCTCATCCAGTTCCAAAATCCCAGACTAAACAGACCACTGGGATCTTCTTAACTCTTCTACCTTCCTCTGTATGACAATCCAAAGAGCAAAGTGATGAAGGGAAATACAGAAAGCTTGCATTTGCTAAAGCCCATGAGAGCTAGGGCCAAGCAGAACTGCAGAGCATCATAGACAAAACTGTGACAAGTCAAGCATGTGTGTGCATAGCTCTGTATATGTGCCTGTGACACAGCACTGTGCCTGCAGATGGCCAAAGCCTGAGATGCCTGAGTTGTTTCTTCCTGCTTTTCTTGTGTGGGTTTGTTTCTCTCTTTGTATTCTTGGCTTTAATCAAGTTCCTCTGCCTTTTCACAGGTTAATTTTCTTCTGTCTCAAGTAGTATTTTGAATACACATCATAAATTGGGATTTTTGTCAAACGCATAAATCACATTCCCAAAGCACTCCCAAGGACTAAGACTTACAGAGATTTTTCTGTGCCTCTTTAATTTATATCCTATTCTTTCAGATAGGCATTTCTTACAAATAAATAGCTTACTTCCTTTTTTCCCTGGAAAAAAAAAGAGACCAAATTCCTCATATATAGAAAAATGTTTTCATCGCTTTATTGCTTTGAGCCTACACTCTTCATAAGCTGTCACAAAAAATTTGGTTAACACATTCATAATAATTACATCTCAAACACTGTCATACTATACACTTTGCTGCAACACTAATAAGAAGTGAAAGCAATAGAAAACATTTCTGAGAGTACCAAAGTCAGATGGAGAAGATTTGCTCAGTGTTTTTAAAGGCCACTTTAAAAATAACACCAGCTTGTCTTGTACCATATGCATACACTACATGGTACTGCAACATTGAAGAATGAAAACCAACCCACATTTTCTCCCCTCTGTATATAAGAAACTCTACCCAGAGCCACAGCTGCTGTCTGAATAGGTGAACACCAAAACAAACCCAGCATCCTTCTGAGGAGCAGCAAGGAACACTGTCCCTGGTGCCCAGGGGAAGGGCTGGCAGCCACTGCAGTCACTCACAGCTCGGGGGGACATTGGGCACAGCACACAAAGAAGCTGCAAAGGTACCAAGAACAGTGGCCAAAATTACTCTGAAGCAGAACTGCATTTTGTGCATCATTTACTACTTCTCCTCTTTACAGTCTAATTTTATTCATTTATTCAAACATGGGCCTGTTTCTGTTCCTGCTGTGGTCAATTGCTGAAGTGGAAGTTTAGGTCAAACAAAGCTCCATATGCTTGCTGTTGCTTAAAAATGTATTACACATTGAAGCCTCTGACTTGAGCTAAGAAGTCATGAAAAATTTGAGGTTTTTTTTTTTTTNTCATTTTGTAGCTCTGGGTAATCTTGCTTTGCAAAGACAATCCCTCCTTCAAGACATTGCAGAAAGGGAACACACTTCTGAATGCACTAAATTATTTCAACTAAAAGCAGAAAATTAACACAGACCATGCAACAAAACTTAAGGAACACAGTTCTGGAGGTAAAGTTCAATACTAGATGATGGAAAATTCTCAAAGCCATGCTTCAGCTCTCTCTACTGCTTTTAGAAGAGTAAAAATCCATTTAAAACTAAGTGGCCTGAGAAGGAGCTTGGGCAGCATTAATGAAACAAAAATTGCTGTGTTCAAGCTAATAAGTCAGCTCAAGTTACACTATTTTATTCAAAATGCAAAACAATTTTTACATTTTTATGTAGTTTATTACCAAGGGCAGGAAAACTGGGGGTGGTGGAACATAGGATCATATCCTCAAATACGCTTTGCTCTTATCACACAAATCTCAGCAGCCACAGTTTGTACTAAATTGCATGAAAAAACCTAAATAATGACCTGCTAGATAAAGCTCAACTTCAAGTCACAAGTTCCAAGTTCAAACCATCATCTCGAATGTTAGTGCCCCCCTTAAAATACCAAACAGCTCTACATAACCCATGTACTTCATTTTCTTTCTTCAGACATCTTCCTCTTCTCCTTTTTCTTGTGGAAACAGCATGCAAAGCCATTTGCATTCACTCTAGAAAGGTTTTTAATACCTCAAACCTCACCATCTCAGACTTATTTTGAAAGCCAGCTCTTGCAGATATGCTCTTAAAGGTACAGAAAACAAGGGTCTATTAAATCACTGTCACTGAACAAATTGATTCAACTTGCACACCATATTACAGGTTGTTTGGACACTTACTCTGCATGTCTCTGGCAAATTCCAAGATTTCATCCAAGAGAAGATGACACACAATAGTAATTGACAGAATTTACAGTTTTCTCTTTCCAACATCTCTCCCAGCTCTGTGGATTCAGTCAAGATCTAAAACTAATGACTTGTCTGTCTTGCCTAAGGGTAAAACAAGATTTCTAAACTAACAAATCGAAGAAAAAAAATAATTCTCTGAATAAAGACATCAATCGTCACTTTCTGCAACGACCAGGTTAGAAATACCTGCTGTGATGCCTAAAGACTTCATACAGTGATTAGTAGGTAGCCATTAAGCAATAGCTGGAGGCTGTGCTTGTGACTTCTTTCTTTTCTCATAGAGCACACCCACAGAAATCTCCTGTTCAGGGTGCCACTGGCAAAAACAATTCCTAGAAGAATATCCTACCAGGATGTTCCTCTTCAGTGACTAACAAAGGAAAATGGGGCACATCCCTAGAGCTGTTTACTTGAAGCATTTTAGGGTAGACTGCTGTTCTCTCTGATTCAGGGTAGCTTTCCATATTAAGGCAACTCCAAGATGTTACTTTTGCTACACACAGGGCATGCAAACTTGCAAAAACAGACAGCAGGGCCTGCTGACTTCAAAAAGCTCTTCACACAGAAGGCATAGTTTATTTCCTGCAATCAATACCAAAGGCTCACACTTTCAGTAGGGTGCATATAGGCAGAGGCACACAAGCTACAGAGAGGAAGACCATTTCATCTGAAGGCATGAAGAGACAAAATACCAGATCTTCAGCTGACAGGAGCCAAATGATCACAACCGGACCCATCAGTGTACTTCTGGTATTCTACATTTTGAGGTTTTTTCACCTCTGTTGGGCACTCCAGTTACTCACTGCCCTCAGACATGAGCACTTGGGAATCTCATTTGGACCAGTTTAGCTTCTGGCATCAGCACAACGTGCATAATTGACACTGGGAACCAAACACTCTTTTGCTCGTCTACATAGTTACCTCCACTGTATTATCCAGACATAATCCTCAATGATCTACAACAGACCCAGGGGAAAAACTAATTTGTTAAGAGCATAACATGTTGTATTAAGGCCCAGTAGCCTCCAGCTGTCTTTATCATGCTGCTCTTTCAAGTAACATGAATTTAGGTGGAAACATAACCATCCATTCCACCACAAAGCAGTCTGAAGCAGTGCTTTTTTCTCAGCCTGCCAGGTCTCCACATCATTCCTAAGCCTAACTGCAAAGTTTAATGGCAAATTCATTTCGATATTTACATAATTAATTGCTTCAAAACAAAAGCATGGTAGCAATACACATCCTGAAGAGAGAGATGTATCCAAAGTCAACCTCTGCTCTCAGCAGCTTTCTTCCCAAGTGCCTGCCTGCACCTACCCCAGCCTCAGGACAGGGCTGGACCATTCCTCTTCTTCTTCTCAAAGGGACTGAGAGGGAGGAAATGATCCCACAAAGCTCCTGGGGAACGGCAGCCTGCTGGCAGGACAAATAGCAGTGTATTAACCACTGACCTAGAAAACCTAAGCCCCCTGTTAGCACAAGTGGGGATGTGTTTGAGGGGTCTCAGAGCCCACACCCAGCATCAGCTATGAGACCATCTTGGCCAGAATACCTCTCCTTCCACAGCTCCCTCCACGCTGCAGGGTAAAGCCTCACCTCCCCGAGAGCCCAGGGACCTTTGCTCTTGGAGCCCTGATTTCACAGGATTTACCACACAAAGAAACACAACTCAAGCTGCTGATGAGTATTTCTGGGTTTGGCAAGGCTGGCACAGTTTGCTGCCACAACACCCAAGACTACCCTTTTCTTCCAAGGACTGAAGCAAGTTACACAGATGATCCATACCCGGATGTGCTTCCAGACATTTCTCACTTCATCATGCTTGAAATTACTACCAGGAAGGAGACATTTATTCATTTAAATGCTGTTGAGGTCATTTATTTAACCATTAAGTGGGAAAAAAAAGTTTGTTGTATAGACATAGATACTTGTAGAGCAAAAGAAGCTTTAACATCAGATTCACAATGATGAAATCAATTTCCTTCCTCCTTATGACGATGCGACTTCCCCCTGCCCTGGATAACACCTTCAGCTGATAAAGCACTGCTGAGATTGGGTCCTTGTTACTATCGTTGCCATGACTGCACCACACACCTCTCTATGGGCAGCAATGCTCTATTCAAAACAGCTGCTCAGGACAGCTATTAAATTCTCTAATGTTATCCTTCACCAGTAAGTTACAGCCCTGTGTGGGATCAGAGTATCATGGGAGTGCACTTTGAACTTCATCAAATCTTTACCACTTAAATGACATAAATGGGAGTCCTGACAAACTGACAAAAATACTATTTTCAGTGTCATGGTAATATTTTTATCAAGTGAGAGCCACAGAGTAACAAATCATTGCCACCTCAGATGCAAAAACCACTCCAGGGTTCTGGAAATGCTCACCATATGTGTATTTGGCAAAGAAGATCAGTAACTAGGCAGTAAGCGTATTCCTCATTCTGAAACTGAATTATAATCAGGAACAACCCTGTCACTTATTTCTAATAAACCTATAGCACTTATTATATTCCCATCACAAAATAAAAATTCAATTCAGAAAGAAAATGACACTCGAAGACTGGGAGCCTTTCAAGCCCTCCTTCATTAATAACAGAATCAACTTAGTAAACTGGAAAGCAGTGATCCAGCAAACATTTTACTGCTTCAAACTGCTTGAAGCAAAGATATGTGGGAATTTATTTGCATATAACTTAATATGAATTACAACTTCATCCTGGGTGCAAGTAAAGATTTTTTGTTTTGTTTGGCTTTTGGGTTTGTTTTTATGATGAACAGACTTAGCAAACATTACCCAAACTGTCTGCTGCTTGGAATTCCAAGTCTGAAATAAAACATAACCATGCTACCGGCTCCAGTGCTGCCTATCTCACAAACAAAACCCAACAATTAAATAACAGCACATTTACTTTACACAGAGCTTATGTGCAGCTTACAGCTTCACCTATAAAGTAACACTATAGATACAGCAAATCTATCAGCAAACTAACCGAACTGACAAACTGCCTGTCAGTGCTCTCTATGAATATACAGTCAAGGAAAAAAAAAAAAAAATCACATAACATCTGTAATAATAATTGCCACCTCTCTCTTGATTAAAGTATACCATACCATTATGATGAGAGTCCTGGGTCTGCTCATTTCATCATCGCTATCCAGCGGCAGAAATTCATGTGACAACTCCTCTCGTCGGCGGCGCCGGCAGATATGTGGACAGTTCCTCTGTACCACAGAACGAAAGGCTTGGAGCAGAACAATGCTGGCAGCACAACCCATATCTGCATCCTGAAGCCTACAAAATAACTTCTATGTTTATGCTATGTTTGAAAAACAGTGGCTCCTTGTCCCTGAAAACAGCCTACAGTGCAGCTGCAGCCAGCTCACTCTCCAATCGCTTCCTTGAGCTCTGATCATCTGATCACAACCAAATAGCTTGGATGCAGACAGAGGAAAGATTTGATCCACTGAAACAGAAACACACGCAATATTACGATGCTTTCCTCTCCCTCCCTCCCTGCTCCTGAATTCACATGAGAAAATGCACTCCCTCTCTCGTACAATCATCCGCCTCCTCCGATTCCAGTTTCATGGAACTGAAAGTATTAAAATTCCCAGTTCAAAAGAGCCAGCTGTTCATTAAACACACACAGAGGCATCCACAGCAACTGGCTGGATCAGTTTAAATACCTTTTTAAAAAAGCTGCACATAGCAAAAAAAGCCAATGTCTGGAAAGTTATTAACTCTCATTATTAACACTCCTGGGTTTAAAACACTTTGCCTAAAGGTTTTTTTACCACACACACACAAAAGCTCACAAAGGGATTTGGGCTTTCAATATTTTCACCAATATTTTCACCACTTCTTGCCATGATCTGAATCACAGCAAGTTCACTTGAGTTGTAAGTGTAACAAGTGGCAAAAAGGCAGAAATCTGTGTGCTTCATCCAGCTCATGCTAAAACAACTGTGGCTCAAGGCAAAGCAGTAGCTCCGAAATGCCTCTCAACAGTGGAGCTGTTTTGTGCTCCTACCCAAAACCTTCTGCCTTCACAGAGAAACAAACATCTTTACACCTACACAGGAGCAGGGTCTCACTCTGAACCACACAGGTCTGGGATGACCCTCCCAGAAGGGTGAGAGGAGAGGGTTTCTGTGTGTTTACCAGTGGGTCCACGCTGGGAGAAGCTGCTGCTGGCAGCCAGCACTAACTACTTGCCTCTCTGGCTCCTGCCTGGCAAGTCATTCAAAAAGCAGGCAGGGATGCTCAGCAATCACATGGCTGACCTGGAAACACAGCAAGCACTAATGGGAGAGTGTGTAAGATAATAGCACAGGAGAGGAAGTTAGCACTAAAAATACCTACAGAAAATGGATTTCTCCTACACATTAGGAAAACTAAGAATTTCCAATAGGGTTTCCAGAGCAGCTGCTTTTAAGCTAATATGTAACTTTATTATATGTGCACCCAAAACCATATTTACCTTGCATCAAAAGGTTTTCATTTCTAATGAAGGCCATGAAAGTTTTGTCATCAATTCCCACGGGGGCATAAGCAACTTTAAAATGTCTGTTAATGAGATATTTGTAAATAATACCCTCGTTACAATCTCAGTCAGGAACTACACTGAAAACTTTTTATGGAAGTACTTTTTCTGGGCTTAAGTAGAGTTTAATAGCTCAGCAATCTGGCAAAAGATACCATAATTCTAATTAAAGCATTTACCAGAACAGGTAAATCCTTTAGATCTGTCCTTTAATAGCAACAAACTCATCACTATTATTTCTTGCCTTTATTTCTTTAGAGCAAACAGCTTTAAGTGCATGTGGAAAACAGTCAGCAGCACTGGCAGGCACTGCACAACCTGCCCAGTGCCCTGCCAGTGCACCCACCCAGCTCTTCCCCCTCGGACCCTCCTGGGCACACCCTTGACAGGCTGGTGAGATGTCCCTGCCTCCCCAGCAGTAAACTGCACAATATCATGATTGTTAGTCTGACTTTCCTAATGGGATTACAAGGGCACAGTGGCACAGCTGAGTAATTCCTGCACCAAATCAGCAATCCTGCTGCTGCTGCTATTGTTTATGTTTTCATCAGCCCCCTGCCTCCTCTGGAGCTGTAACTGACACCTTGGCCACACAAACGATGCACTTGGCAGCTGGGAGACCTCCATTCCCACTCTAATTCCAGCAGCAGCAATACAGTCCCGGGAAACATCTGCTGCTGGCTGTTATGGCAACTGCTCTGCTACCTTGGGGGCTGCCAACATCTCCTGTCTGTATAGCATCCTCCTTCACTCACCAGTGCTCAGCTGGGAGAGTTGGCAGCATCTTTTTGAATTTGGTTTCCGTAGCGCAGCCCAGCACTGTTGCACATGTGCACACACGTGTGTATGGAACAGCACCCTAGGGCTCGACCCAAAGCTTCACTTTGTTCTCACTAAAGAATCCCATTCATTCCAGGGGTTTTTGGATCACACTATCCTCTGCCAGTGGCCTTAGTAACTTCATTACAATTATTTGTGGATTAAGTTATTATTAGATACAAGTAGAAATGACACAGTCTGGGCATTTCAGCTCTTTGGAGAGAAAAATGACACCATCTGAAAGCAAGTAAACTAACAAGCCAAAGCCAGCTAAAAGTAGCCTCCAGCTCTTGATCAAAATTCAAGAGCTGAAAAACAGCTAATGCACAGGGGAAAAGAAACCACTGAGGAGCTAAAAAAAATCCCTTCTGTTTTAAGGAAATTTCACAGAGGCATGAGCTATCATTGGAAAGGAAACCTCTCAGCTTACTAAAAATGCCTGGACACACACAGAGTATCAACAGCTTTGTTTTACAAAGGTAGGGATCTCATTAGCATACATTATGTTTATACACCAGTTATCAACAGCGTTAGTTACTCTTACAGTGAAGCATTCAGCACTATTTGGTGTTAATTAGCACTTTAATCCAGAAGCAAAATTCAGTGAAACCCCCTGGGAAGTAAAATACTTCTTTGTACAAGCAACTCCTTAATTCCCCATTACAAAGACTTTGGCAGCAATGCTGGGCTAAGGAATATGCACACTGGAAGGCTTCCACTGCCCACTCTCACTCCATTCCTATCCAGCACTCGTTTTAGCTATGCTATGTAGACATGTAACACCAGCATGATGGCTTATGTGGACAGGCTGGGAAGAAGACCACTAAAGGCAACTCAACAAAGAAATGGAACAGAAAATTAGATAGGCAAGACAATTGTTTTAACCCAGAGGACTTCAGTGACCCAGACCTCAGCAATTCTAAGGGCTAGGTCTGTGTATCAGCAGAGCTGTGCAGGAAAAGAAGTGGGTCACACTTGCCACGTCTTATAAAGTCCATGATAAGAAAACAGAGTTCAAAGGCATCTGTATCCTCAAGCTTGCAGCTATTCCAGTCTCCAGCTTCCACATGAAAGAGATGCCAGCTCTGCAAAAGGGCAGCCAGAGCCTGAAGAGGCAAATTCTCTCTTGCACTAAGCCTGTAGCAGAGAGTAAACTCCTTCTCCTCCAAGCACTGGGTTATTTCTCTTCCACAATATTCCTGTATTTTTGTTTCTGCAGCCTGTGAGACTTTGTAAAGATGCTACCAAACATTTTCTTACACAGCTATTTCATACCTCATTAGCACACCACATTAAAAGCTGTTCTCTTTCCCATAGCTTACTTTATTCCATTAATTTTCCTTTCTCTTTGTGGCATTTAAATTCCTGTGATCATAATAAACAGGATACAACCTATTGGTATTTTGGTCTTCAGCTGAGGGCTTTAAAGAGGAAGGCAGAAAGGCAAGTGTTGGAGAAGATCCTTTAGTAAGAGGATGACTTGTCAAATTCAACACTGATCCTTCTTCCACCTCCAAAGGAGGCTGTGTTCTTCTCAAGCAAGGAGGATGGCTGCAGGTTAGAACCCCCCCTTGCCATGAGACCTCTCAGCTGCCAGCATGGCATGCACCATTTTATTTGGTTTATTTGATTTTTTTAACCTGGAAAACAAGCCTGCCTCTCCAAGGTATTTTTACGTGACATATACTGAGAAGCTCTTATAGCGTAACAATCCTAAAGCAGCAGTGGCAGGTGAGCACAGGAGCCATCAAAATAACAGGAACACCCCTGGAACTGCTTACAGAAGTGTGTTTAGTCTGGCCCACAGAAGCCTCAAACCATTAGCAAGAGCTTAAGACAGCATAGCAGTACCTACAATAAGAACTCACTGTTAAAATGGTAAGGCTCATGCAACCATTACAAGTTACCAAAGTCACCATTCCACATACACCATATCCTGGTACAGATGATGAGCAGCTCCCCAGCAGCACATAAACAATATAAGTGGTCAGTGGCTGTCACTCACAGCTCCACACATAGACCCATAGTTTATAGTAAAACTTCTCTTAAATTAGTCCATATAAGTAGCAGATAAACATTTGAAGCAAGATATGACAACAAAATTACAGTCTCTGCCTTGATGCAAATGAGGATCACTCACGTTTTGGTAAGCTAATGTCTCATTTCTCAACACTTAAATATTTATCACTCACCCTTTCAAAACAAAAAGAGCTGATACACATTTTCTTAAGGGTCTGTATCTCCAGTATTTGTTTTCATAAAGGCTTGGAGGCACTTGCAAAGAAAGCAGAGGGGAAAAAACACATCCAAGTTTGAAAGACTCTTATGCTCTGTTACTTCAAAACAAACAGGGGAATCCTAACCAGCCCCCAAGGAATCAGCATCGAGACCCAGATCAGACAGGTGCAGTACTCCAAAAGATGGTCTTCATGGCAGGCAGCTTAATTAAGCAAATCCTCATTAATGGGCCTCTTTTCCTTACACATTTCATGCATGAGGAAAAGCTGTAAGTATATATAGCCAAGTACAAGCTCAGGTCTTTCCATGCACTTTTTTCTTATGACTCTAGTCTTAAAGCAACGTGGATACCATGTTAGAGTGGCATCTCTCACTGCCACAGAGGCAGAGTTTTCAACACACCTCCTGTTCTCTGTCTGCTCCCAGTGGAGGTCTGGGGGACTACAAGGATCCACCTTCAAGGAGCTGCCCTGTCTTCTCTTTCCAAAAGTTGTGTCCCAAACCTTTCACATCCAGCCCAGAGGTGGACAGGAGGCTGTGCAGGGCTAGGCTGAACCACTGCTGCCATACATTTTGAGGGAGGAGGAAAAAAAGTGCTTTAAAGGACACATGGCAATCCCACATTTCCTTCAAAGAAAGCTTGTGCAGTCACAGGTGCTACAAGCCATAAATAGCATCTGTGCCTTCCACTCATAACATACCTACCCTCTTGCACTCATTTCAAAACATTCATGCACCATATCTTCAAGTGTTGCTGTAAAAATGGTTAAATACCAGAAACACTGAGATCTCAAACAGCAGAGGGGGTGACTAAGAGTCAGAATATACAGCCTTTATAATTCTTTAGTTTCCACCAGCTGCTCCCTAGTGACCCAGGAAAGCAGGTATTTACTGCAGGAACTGGTCAGCACCACTCCTGAACGATTTACAGCTTTTTTCACCTTGAAATTGTTTCCTTCTCACAAAGTTATCCTTGACCAACACAAACGATTCCTAACATACAAGTTACAGTAAGTAAAAACCCATGAATGAGAGCACATGGTTACGAGCGTGTGAGAGGTGCTTGAATCAGGCACCTCATTTCTCCTCATTGTGCTTTCCAGCAGCAAGTGATGCTCACACAGCTGCGAGTCAGAAGGAACCAGCAGTGCCACAATGTCACCTGGCGGCAGAGCCAGCAGTGCCACAATGTCACCTGGCGGCAGAGCACACAGGGCTGCAGAGCCAGCAGTGCCACAATGTCACCTGGCGGCAGAGCCAGCAGTGCCACAATGTCACCTGGCGGCAGAGCACACAGGCTGCAGAACGCGGGTGTCTGGCACCCTCTAGGGAGTAGTACATGAAAGACCAATTCACAGCTGCTGCTTCCTGACTTCACCCGCTGAAAGTGGAAACAACCGCTATAGACATGGGAAGGTAGGGAAAAAAAAAGTCAGACAAGCACAGAAATAGTCTTCCCACGACTGCCTGTGCTAGTGCTGCCTTTCTCTGCTCAATATTCCTTTGTTCTTTCATGTTGACGTCTAGTGCAAAGTGTTACACAGACTTTGTGTGGAAGACTCTTAATTACTACCACACTGTACATGGCCAAAACACAGGTTTCCCTCATTAGATCTTAAAGCAGATAGCATTAACAAATTGCAAATAAGAAAACAAAATGATTAAAGACTGGTGTAAGGATTTCGCACAGGCTGATGACAGAAGCTGGTCTAGAATCCCAGATCTCTGGAGCTTCAACCTCTAAAGAAGTTGCTCAGAAGACCCTCTTTACACAAAAAGTGAAATAAATCTGTAACCTGCATGCAATTAGTTTCCACATTCTTATTTTCAACTCAGGTGAAGCACCCTGCTGATTTTCAAGAAATTCCTCACTTTGACAGGTATTTTTCCACAATAACAGCCTCTGTGAGATCAATGGGATTATTCTTAGTAAAGTAAGATGAAGAACTGCAACCCATAGGCAACGATGAAAACCCTATTTCAGTGCACTTCAGTGGCTTCTGGATGTAGCACAGAATATTCCGAAAAGCAGCTAAGAGCATTGTTGTGGTTTTCTTAAACATGTAACAGGAAAAGAAATCTTTGACTTCAAACCAGGAAAAATAACTACTTAACCTACAAAGCAAATGTTTGTTTGTTCTTAAAAAGAACTTTTATTATCCCATAAAACTGGTGGGGAATTAGTTGGAGCTACCAAAATTCGTATTTTCTTTGGCACACAGTTAAATAAAAACATAATGTATTAAGATAAATTCTGTGAAGAGTTTTCACCAGAAGTTATAACCCTGGATGAGCTCACACTCCTAAAGTGAGGATTTTACAGATAAGTCATAACAGGAAAAAAAACAACACAGCCACTACCCCACTGGTTCCCAAAGAGAACTGGTAGCAAATTATTATCCTCTTTCAGAAAGATACAGATTTAACTTCCACACAGCCCCTCAAATGGCATTATCAACAGCTGATCGTGTTTCCAGGTGACCTCCATTTCACTAGGTCAATGGGAAAAGGTCTTAAAACCAAAACTGGCATAGGGGAAAAAAACATCCCATTGCCCATTTTCACTCTAACATGTTGTTTTGTGACATTCCTCACAGCTGAAACAGAGTGCTACTCATCTCTTACCTGTCACAGTCCAAGATCTCCACAACATGCATGAATTCCAAAGCCTTTTGTCTAGATGTTTCACAAATCAATTTTAAAGAACAAAACACACCCACCACCTACGTGGGAAGATGCTCTTCACACAGAAGAGCAAATGCATTCTCCATTTGCTGCCCTGGCACCAGCCCTGCCACTTATGGAAACACTGGAAAGGAGAACCAAGCAACTGGGGAGGGCAGGCAGGAACATCCCCCAGACACCCCTCCCAGTGCACACACACACAGAGATGTCAGCGGCCACAAACAAGGTTTTATGAGCAAGATGTGGATTTGGATGAGGATTTATACAGCAAAGTTCTCAATACTGAATGGCCTGACCAGCACCGTGGTTTAATAAACTACCACTTCTTCTCTAAAATATGATCAAAGGCCTGAAAAAGCCACTGTAAAACCTCTCACCCACATCCACAAGCTTTGGACAAGAGCCACAGAAACCTTTATTGCTGACATCATAACCAGAGCAGACCTCTTGTTAGGGGTAGAGATGAGCCAAGACAGACTCATTCAACAACATGGAAAGGGACCTGGTTTATTCTTCTTTACAGCTTAGCCATCCTGAGTGACTACAGCAAGCTCCCACTGCAGGGTCCAGCTGCAGACTCTGCTGGCTATTCCCTGCTAGGCTGCAGGTATTGGTTTGCAGGCTCTGACCACAGCTATCACCCAGCTCAGCTATGGCTGCAGGCTCTCACTCCATCAGACCAGACTGACCTCAGAGCAGATCTCTCACTGCAGCAATTATCTTCCTTGTTTTGTCCTTCTTTGTGTCTCTCTGCATCATTACTTCTTCCTCAGAACTCCTCTACCTCCTCCAGGTCCTCTTCCTCAAACACCCTCTGACCAGCCAATCCCACACCTTTTATCACATTGATCTGTGTTAGTCACTGCTGTGACCCATTAAGGGCAAGGCTGTTCCTCTTCTTTGGTAATTAGTACAACTGTGATTTATCAGGGCTGAGATTGCCTGTAATCTCTTCTACATCTACAACATCTCATCTTCAGGATGTGCAACCTATTCTCTATTTCGGCCACAGCTTGCAATAATCCAAAACTAGTATTTCTGTTCAAATACAGAAATACAGAGTAAATAGACATAGAAACAAAGAGAGATTTGAGTTACTTTCAAAAACACCACTCAAATCTGGACTAGAGCAGAATTTTAGACAGTGGTATCTTGGTAGAAAATCCATTTCTTATTCCAATTTGCCTCCAGTCCAAGCCAATGACATCTTTGTATTTACAACCCAGCTAACAACAATAACAAAACCCAGAACTGCTCCATAACCAGAGCACTTTAAGCCTCTAACTCTTTGAAAAGACACCTCTTTTTCAGGTCATATGAAAGCCTGCAAAGGAAGGTATCTATTGGTACCCTCCAATCTACTCATACACTCCTTTTGTTTTCAACAACTCACTTGAGTAGGAAAAAAAGTACATGCCTTAACATTTCGGTAGGAATTTAAATAACAAAAATGAATTCTTTTATTTAATGTTTTTCATATTGTTTAACAAAGAAAAATTAATGGTTTACAACCAAGAGTGCAATCAGGTATTAAATGAACAGGTCAGGCTTCATACACAAATGCCACAGATTACACAGGACAGGTCTAAATTCGGGCCATACCAGATAAGCTAGAGAAGCAGGACTTTATTGATTGCAAATGTACCCATGGTAAAACATTTTGAGAAATGTAGTGTGGAACTCAGTGGCAGTCTGGATGGCATCTTAACCTCAGTCACAGCCTTCCAGCACTGTTTCCATTCTTCACTATATCAGCACTTAGAATAACTACCTGGGAGCTAAGCATGTTTCTTTATTTGTCTGCATGAAAAAAGAAAAAGAGCCCAAACCCCAGCATTTTTTCCCCTGCAGATGAAGTCAGGCCAGAGATGTACTGTCACACATCTCTTGGCTCCCACTTTTGATATCCTCCTCTCTCTTAGATGCCAGACTTACACTACAAAAGTAGTATCCAACACCTTCTGCCTCTGAGTCAAGACTCTGCATGTGACAGAGGTCAGCAGCAATTCCCACCTGGCTCTGCACAGGCTCTTCACAGAAGGCTTTTGGATTTTCAAGCCAAGAAAGCCCTTTCCAAAGTCCCTCACAAAAATAATGGGGTGTCCCAGGGAGCCAGGAGTTTAGCTGTCTAAAGCATTCTGAACTAGTTTAATAAATTTTTAATTCAAAACATCAAATGCCTTGAAGCTAAGAATTTCTACTGCAAGCTGGGCAATCAGCAGCTGAAAACAAAGGAGGAAGAGCTGGAAGCAGAGGCCAATACCACAATGATCATCAGCTACCAATATGACACCAGCAAAAACAGAGTTCAGTATAGTTCTGGATGTCATGCAAGGTACCTCCAGCAAAGGGAGTACTTACACTACTGTGTTTAAAAGTAATGACATGAATACCCTGCTGAGACATCACTGAAAGTACATGAACAGGTCTGGCCACCTTCAAGAATGAACCAGCTGCAGAACAGACCTGCCAATGTGCCCAGGAAATTAATGTGGTTGCTGTGTTCAGTTCTCAGATGCCCAGCACAAGTCCACTGACACAGAGGATCGAGTTCTTTGCAAGATCACCAAGACAGACTGAGGCTGGAGGAAATGCTGAGAAAAATACCTTTGCCCACCCTTAAGAAATGAAGGCTGATGGAAAACGTTGCCAGTCTACACTCTCACAGGGTATAGAGAAGAGAGAGGCTTTCCACAGAGACATAACAACAGGGGATGAGGCACAATGAACAGAACACATGTGATAGTGGACATTTCAATTAAATATGGTAAAATAAACTTTTAACCATGAAGGATGGTCAAACACAGGAACATCTCACATCCTTGGAGAGTGGACAAGGTCCTGAGTAACCTTATCTCTCTGGAACTGCTTTGAACAGGGAGCTGGACTTGACAGAAGTTCTTTCCAAACTGTTATTCCATGAACAGGTAAGAACATGGCTTATTCAGCCTAACAAACCAGAGCCCGAATTTGTGTTTTGGGACAACCCCAAACATAACCAAAGCAGAAGAGCCACCTAAGCCAAAGCCTTAAACCAAAGGCTAGAGGCAATGAACTGGCCATTTAGGCCATACAATTTCTCTTCACACAAGGCTCCGTTTCTAACCTAATCCAGAAATGAACAAAAGAGGCTCCCAATCAGGCTTCTTTCAACTCTAAGTCAGCTGTACAATCCCTGCTTATTATTTCAAGGCAATTTCACTTTGAGGCATATGCAGAGTTCAGCCAGAAGCAAGGAACCAAAAGGAACCATCTCATTCAATTTCCGAGCATAAGCTTCTACAGCTGCAAAAGGGAAAATTAGGCACAAAATGTGGACAAAGTAAAAAAAAGAAATGTAAAGTAAAATCTGTACATACAGGGCCAGCAAAAACTGTGTTGTCTCAGATGCTGCTCTCCCATCACCCCACTCCCCCAAATACAGCAGCTGCAGATGTATCTTTGTATCTGTCAGAAAAGATCCCACAAGAAGAATATGTTTCTACTAGCAGTATAATAATGTGGTTTCAGATTCCTTTTTTCTTATCAGTGCCAAGAATCCAAAATAAAGAAGCTAAGAGTTAGGACTCTGAAAGTTTTTAAGGCTATAAATATTACAGAGCTGCCTTGATTTTTATTTGTTTACATATTACTCAAAAAACCCTACCCAAATCTGCCAGGTCCAGGGGCAGCCAGCCAAGCACCTTTTCCCTGTTTGATCATGTCAAGTATCACCTAACCATGACACTTCTTGGGCTAAAGCACACAGGCAAATTATTAATTTCTGCAGAGAAATCCACCTACAGAGAATCCTACTGGTATAAACATCACCCTTCACAAGACAATAAAAGGGATCTGTGTGAATATAGTGCCAGATACTGTAAGAGAAGTTATCCTCTTGATTTCCACGTGGGGTCTGATTAGCCCCAAAACCTTCCCCTTCTTAGCACATCTAGAAGCTCAGGGAGGCTCACATTCCTCCTGCTTTACACCAGCCAGGAAGCCCAAGCTGCAGAATGGAACAGTGAGACCACCCAGACAACAGCAGGGAAAAGAGACAAGGTCCCTCAGACCCACAGTGCTCACTGGGATGGGGTCCCCCTTTCAGAAAGGAGCAACTCAAACACAGCTCCTCACACCACACCCAAGGAAGTGCCTGAAACCCACAGCTTTGCCCTTAGCACCATGGAAAAGAGAAAACACCCCAAAAGGCAAAACAAAACACACCAAACCAATCAAAAAGCATCCTGCCCCTTTTAGAAATAATATTGCTGGGCTTTTGTCACAGCACAACAATGTGCTCGCTATATCAAACCAAGTAACAGCTATTGTAGCAGCTAATGAGTGACACTGTCCCCTGGACAGCTTTTCTGTACAACATGTGGTTTTCATTTCATGTCTCTTGTCAGGATTTCACTCCCTTTCTTTTATTTGACCTCCAGAAGATAATAAAATCATACAAAATCTAAAACTACGGACCTTAGGTTTCTGGTATCCATTAACATTCACATCCACAAGGCTGATGATTCAACAAAATACAAAATAAGCAAAATCAGGCCAATTTTAAGTTGTTTGGCCTGTATTTGTTAAGTTCTAACACAGTCTCTATAAACATATGTCTTCTGGTTGGTATTTCAGGAAGAAATCCTTAGAAGAATAGTATTTTGATTAGTAACATGTGTGTTTTGAAAGACTAATACTGAACTCCAAGGGAGATTAAAATATGGGTAGAAACTATGAGCTAAATACACATATGTGCAAAGAGCTTTCATTCCCACTGACTGAAATGTCTGATTACAAGTAATTTGTTTTATTATTAAAGTCCTAACAGCCTGTGCTATGGACTTTTTGTAATATTAACTGATATTTATGAAAATATCCTGTTCTTACAGAACCACTTTAGAACACTACTTAAAAAAAAATTACCTAGTCTACAACAGAAGTGATGTCATTATCTAGATTATTATGACACATCTGAAATGAACTTCCAAAGGATCCTAGTAATTTTTAGGCAGTACCCAAATGCTGAACTCTTCTATTTTTAGTCTTTCAGGACTTCTCAATCAAGCAGGAAATAGAGATCAGCCAGATAGCATTTTTCAAGAAATCACAATTAGTTACACTCACAAAGGTATTGATTTACTTCAGGGCACGAAGCAGTTCCCTGTGTGCAAAGTGCAATTAGGTTTTTAAATAGATGACCAACTTCCTAGACCAGCCCCTCATTCTTCTGCTGACAGCTGGGCATTCAACAGGGTTATGTTCTTAAGTAGTTCCAGTAGAAAAAGTGCAAATGCATAAATGAATGATTTAAATGTTACAGAGTACACATGGGAACTTTAACCCAAAAGACTGTTTATAGGTGTTTTGTAAGAAGTCAACAGTCTGGTTGTCTGTGCTGCCAAAACTTTCATTAGAATGTGTGATATACAACTGAAAATATTATGGTAAATGCAGATTCCCTTTGAACACACCCCTTTTTCACACCAAGGGAAAATATTCTCAACTTTCTCTTACAATTCAGATGGAAATTTAAATGCAGAGATAGCAATTGTTAATTTCTGCTGAAATTCACTCCAATATATAATTAGTGCTCTAATTAAAGTTAACAATAATTTATCACTTTCTATGTAATGTTACAATTACTTCATGGTGACACAGAGTTGCAGCCAACAGAAGAGCTCTCACCTCGATGTCATTTATGCTTTTGTCAAGCAGCTGAACAAATTAGGCACAGTTACAGCTAAATACCAAACACACACTGTCAGGCATAAGGGCAGACTTGGTTACAATTACTCACTCTCAGTATCAGTGCTTCACTCCTGATGTAGTAACACTAAATTCAACACGACTGCTCTTCACAAAAGATCAGGCTGGCAATTTTCTGAGGAGACTGCTGGGGCACAGTGTCACTGGCATGCACAAACACTGGGAATGGAAGCTACTGCATTTCCAGGGAGACACCTGGAGATGTCCTCCACCCAGCACAAACCTGTCTGCAGATCTCAGCTCTCTGCAAAGCAGCACTCTCTAGCTTTCAAATCTCATCTATCAGCATCTGATTTGAAAAAAACCACAAATTTAAAAGCCAGCCCCAAAAGACTGGTGCACCCTGATAGGAGGTACCACCCTAACCAAAACATCCTGCTGAGCCAGTGTTCACACGACTGCCAGCCAAGAGGAACAGGCAGGGTGGAAGGTTCAGAGAGGGTCACCTCTATCACACAGGAGTTTGGGTAGGAAGGGGCCTTGACACCTTGTGGACAGCACTTGCTTGGGGTCTCAAGAGACAATGACACAGTTCCTCTCAAGAAGTAATGGAGAAGATGGATCTACCATATTCCAAATACAAATTTATCTGGTGATCTGGAGAGCACATCAAATGGCACTACAACTATTACTTGACTTCGGAGTGCTGAGGAACCTGGCATCTGCCTAGGACACAGGACTACTGGAAGATCTAATCTGATCCAGAAGAGCAAACCACACCAGTGTGAGCCCTTAAAGGCAAATTTAATCCCACTTTCCAATTTGACTGTGCAGAGAGAAATCTGAAGATGTTACACTGCAGTCAAAAGAATTACAGCATAATTCTGTACTTTTAAGCCAGAACCTGTTCAATCTACTAAAAGGAACAACTACATTTAAATTTAGCTGTCACTGACATTGTCTATCCCACCGTAACAACAAATGTTGAAGCCCCAGATGGGTTAATATTTATGAGAAAGTCGACAGAACACCAAACAGAACAGGAAACAGCATTTCCTGCCAAACTGTCTAAAAGCAGTCATACCGTTAGCACTGCACTTCGCTGGCTTTTATTCCTCTTATCTTACAGACAGACATGAAAAAGCTAAAAAATCTGCTAAACTGAGCCCATGATAATAGC
>VZTT01004446.1:69136-80467 GCA_013400855.1 Buphagus erythrorhynchus
ATGATAATAGCAACTAGAATGTATTATTCCTTAGTCATGGCTCAATTTTCATTTCTTTTTGCACCCTTATGACAGAAAAAAGTATTTGTTAAATTGTCCTTGTTAGCTAATGATAGCAGGATGTATTTGACATACTGTGGCAGGTCTGGAGCTCTGACACTGGCAAAAGAAATAAGGCAACTCTCTTGCATTATCTTTTTTTACCTCATAGATGTTAACAACAACCAGATGCATTGCAAACTACACACGGTGGGCTCAGGACGTGTTGCTGGGGTGATGACAGACCCAGTTACACACTGAGCAGCAAACCCTCATTGTGCACTATAGAGCTTTCACACCTCAGTTTTCAACCTCTAATTACAAGTCATTTGCTGACTTCTATTCTTGATCACACAAAATCTTCCCCCAAAATAAAGAAACTCAAATTTCTTATCTGAATCCCTGACAGATCCTTTAGGATTAGGAATGAGGATCTTCTGAAATACACATTGGGAAACAGTGGTAGAAAACAGAAACCCAGAAGCCTTGGGGCACAGACCAAGCAGAGCAGCCCTTACACTTTATTCTAGCACATCTCAGTAGCCATCATCCTGGATTTAAATGCAAAGTTCTCGTCTTAAAACCTCCCAAACCAGGCAGGCCACATTATTCCAAGGGAACTGGTTTTAGCCCTATTTACTTGAGATGATTTAAAAACATCTATAAATCCATTGATATATTCCCACATCATGACATGGAGGTGTCTTCTGCACTACACTGAACAGGGAACCACTGCTTCCTTGAAGGAAACAGACACAGGAAAAGTTCTTCTTTCAAGAAGAGTCACTCAGTATTATGTGAACTATATATTATCTAGTTCATATATATTTTGTATATGAACTACATATATAACTATATTTTATCTGGTGAACAGTCATTCAAATAGCAACTATTAACCCAAACCCATGTGTTCCATGCAAAACCTCACACTGTAGGACAGGAGACGCCGATTACCTAAGGCAAAGGCTTTCCATGGCTAGTTTGGGGCAGAGAGGCACTGCTGGGCAGAGCAGCACGGGGCAGCAGCTCAGGGGAGGAGCACAGACATTATCCATTCGCAGAACTGGCAAGGAGCATTCTTGGAAGAAGTGGGTTTTAGTGTGGCACGGATGGCAGGCAAAGATAGGGTGCCTGGCACAACTGACACACTGTTCTCTGCACAGAGAGGCATTAACAGAGGCTCTGAGACAAGTGGGAGAGGAACACAAAGCACAACAAGGATCCAGGACTGGAAGGGGTGAGGGCAGCAAAGCACGGAGTGGGCAGATGTGAGGATGAAGAAATGAGAGCAAGATAATATTTAGCTGCAACATACAGGCCATGGCTAGTGGCTTTGAAGGTTCTCCTCATAAGAAAAGCTCTAGGAAAAAAAAAAAAAAAGGAGATAAACTTCATATTAAGGCATGTGAGATATTGTGTCCCACTGTACTATTGCTCATCCTTATTGCAACACAAGTGACTTGTAACATTCACCTGAAACGCCTGTGCAGTTTTCTCCTCACCCCTCCTGAGGAAAGAATACATAGAAAGCAAAAAAGCATTTCATTGTCAACATCCCCAGCCAGCTGGAAATATCATCACTACATAACCCCCCCCAAACTACCACTCCACCTTCTTCCATTTCCAAACCAACTGGAGTTAAACCACTTGGAGCTGGTGTGTTACATGAGCTCCATTTCTTCCAGAAAGGACACAGAAACATGGAAACAACTGGGTATGCATTTGAAATATAAAAAGGAGCAGGAGGTTTCTGAAAGACACCCGAAGAAAAGCAATCATCTATCTTGCCTACAATTCTTTTTGTTTGTATTAGGGATTTCCTAACATTACTGCTAAATCACAGGCTATTATTTGACCAGGAAAGCCAAATTTCTGTTCATGGATCTCCTGAATTTCTGTTTTGTAGGTTCTCTTACAAAACCTCCAAAACAGTTTTCATTGACTCAGGGGAAGCTATGAGGATAAATTCATGGAGCACTGAAGAGACCAGCATAATTCAACCCTACTTAATGTTGTACGACTTCGTTTCCATCAGTGTTTGCGATTTTAGCTGTTTAATGAAAGGGTGTCAGCAGAACAGAGGCACTGTGCAATCACACAGCTCAAAGGAAAAAACAACTGTTACTCATGTAAAAGGCAACTGTTGCCTGAAGTGAGATGCAGCTTTGGAACAGGCAGATGCTTTTCAGTAACTTCCTTTCAGAGGAGAGCTGTGCGTGATATTTAATGTCTGCATTGCTTCTGTAATTGCTCTCTATCCATTGCTGGAAGTCCACCTGCCACCCATGAATTGAAGGGGAAAACGTGTGCCTATATACTGACAATAGAAACATGATGGCTCAGCACATATTTTACTATGCATTGCAAATATGTGAATACAAAAGGTATTCACGCACCACATGATATTCTAGAATAAATATCAAAGTCTGCTCATCGCTGGTTTTAACACTTACTCATCACTCCCTTTCTCTCTGCACACAGAATCAGAGGTGTGACCCAGGACTTGTTTTCCCAAGGTCTCTCCCTGTCAACACACCGTTGTTCAGTAGAACAAACTTTCATGTATTTTCTTCCATATAGCCTAAAGTTCAAAGCCACAAAACAGTTCTATCCCAAGGATGGCCAAATTTAGGTCCCTGAGCCACTTTTGAGACTGGAGACCACTTGAGGCTAAGTAATGAAGAAAGAAGGAAAAAAAAAAAGAGAAGTCAGGGAAAAGGCTGTACACTTGTATCTTCAAAGAGAGACTGAGATTGCTACAAATACCACAAGTTATTTATGGCGTGTGAAATGCAACAGAGGCATTCCTAACAAAAGACATCAAGCCTGGCCTGTGCCATGGTACTTGCACAGAATGGAGAAAGCTCTTTCACAGGACAGGCTCCAAAGATGACTTATTATCTAAACAAGCACAGTCCAATCAATAGCCCCCAGGCTGACTTCAGCCCACCACTTTCACTCAAAGACTCAACAAGCTCTGAATCCTTTCTCCTGCACCTACTCATAGCATGGAAAGGAGTGCTGTGTTTGCTTCCAAAGGGGAGAGAAGGGGGATGTGGAGGACTGGCATCCTGCCCTCCCTCAAACTGAACATACATTTTGCACAGTGTCTGGGTATAGGCAGCCTTTCCTTCCTCTGTTCTGTTGACTTTTTGGCTCAGACTCCCTTCAGGGCTGCCAGAGCTTGCACAGGACTAAGAGGGAAAGAAGGCAGGGAGTAGAGAGTGGGCAAGGAGGAAGCTGCAATGAGCACCTCACAGCAGAAGAGAGAGATGGAAAAAGTAGTTTAAAGCTTCATTACACACCACTGTGGCCAGAGGATACCACAGCAGTCCTCCCCCTCCCTCTCCTCATGTCCCTCTGCCATGTACTTGTTCTGTCCCATAGCCTGGCAAAAATTCAGACCACAGGAGAATATTCTCACACTTTAAAAATACATTTTCTCAAATGATGCCAACCTCTGCCCCTAAACCAGGAGAAAGACCCAATCCAGAACAAAGATCACTGAGGAATTTTCATCAAAAGATAGACACATTAACCCTTAGTTGCAGTTTTCCAGGCAGATTTTGGATAAAAGATGCTTGTAGGCCTTCTCTGCAGAGCTATTGTGCTCCCCATGTGGAAAGCTTTTAATTAGAAAAGCAGAGCCACGTGTTACAAGACACTTAAGAGTCCAGCATTTCATTCTTGCCTATAAATTAGAAGTACACTCCTCAAAATTATCAGCCTAAACATGGTTATCAAAGCAGGTACATCTAGCATGGGCAAGCAATACATTTAGACAATGACAGTTTAAAAACTAAAATCCAAAGATAATAGATTTTCTTTTTGCCATTCTAAACATTCCTAGTCACTCCACTTCCAGAGAGAATATCTCTGTATTAATATTAATATTGTTGATAAGCAGTAACACATAAAAAAATGAAACCTTTTTTCCCTCTATCATATCCAATTCAATTGCATTCATTAAATTTCATTATATCTACATCATTTAATTTAGGTCAACATGTCAAAGTAACCTAGGATCATGTTTGCTTTAAGTCAGCCAGCATTATTCTCCTACCTGAACAGCCCATTTCAGACTCAGTGACAGAATTGCCCTCCACTTCCTCCACACTCCATCAAGGAAAAAGCGGTGAACTACACTGCAATGCTGACAGCATACTAAGCTTCTGTACAATGAATATTATACAACTGCACAACAGCAATAAGGGGAAGAAAGTCTAGCAGAAAGATAATTGTTATTCATTAATCAGTAATTTAAAATGTACTACAGTGTCTCTTTCAACTTTTGAGGTTTCCTTTTTTTTTTTCTTTGAGTCTGCAGAGATAAAACCTTGTTTCACAGAGGCAGCAGAAGACTCTCCTTGCAGGGAGGTATTCATCTCCATTTCCCCATATTTTCCTGGGATCCCAATGACAGTAGCTGCAGTTCACACTGCTGTCTGCACAGTATGAACCCACACACGTCACAAACATATCCAGATTTCCCTATCTGACATATTTCTATACAAGCTTAAAGAACATCTACATTATGTCATCTCAAAACATTACACTGTGTTCCAAAACATGCAGTATTTGGGTTCCAGCTGAAAAGCAACTTTACAGTACCCAAGTAAAGAGGCTGGATGGTGATTCCCAGAGTAAAGCTGGGAAGGAGAGGCTGGGCAGCACCACCTACCCCCAGAGCTCCAAGGGAACTCTCTTCCTGTGTAAAATTTAAGAACAAAAATGCAACATTAACCTCTTTCTGTCTTTATAATGAAGAAAAAACTAGTACCAGAAATGACAAGTAATCTACAAAAAAATATATTTAAGCAATGCACTCAGGTTGTGATTATGCATCACTGACACGAAGGAGAAAAAATAACAGACTACTGCCTTGAGCATCCAAAATAAAAAATAAGAGGAGGGGTAAGGAGAAATTAAAAAAGAAAAAGAAAAGAGAAGTAGAAAAAGCCATCCCAGCTCTGGAAGGCTTCCCTGACACACATCACTGTTTAATGCAGCTCAGTAGCCTCCTATGACACTGCTATTTGGAGTCTGTGCTCTGCCCAGAAAGGGACAACGTGAGCTGAAGTCATTTACACTAAGCAAGCACACAAAGACAGGCAGCCTTCAGCTTTCTTACATTTTACAAGAGAGGGAAAAATTTGCCCATGTCAGAAATGAGAGGAGTAGGGGGGACTAAGAAGCCAGGCAAATTATTCATCCATACAGAGCAGGACAGCCAGTGAGGGGGATAAACTTGGAGACAATCATTCTAGGGCTTTTACTATAAATTTATTGCATGAACTTGGGCAGTTAGCTCCTGGTGTTTTGTTTTTTTAATCAACGAAAATAGAGATAAAGTTGGCTTTTGCTAGAATGAGAATATACAGTTGTTATAAAACAGACAGCAAGTATAATTTAGATTCAGAAAATTATTGTTGAGTTCTGTGAAATGCAGGGAATCCTAAACTGGAAACATTACGCACATGACAAGCAAGTCTTTGTGTAATAATTGCATCTGTGTCACTACTTCATAGGCTTTTGACCTTATGCTAGAAAAGTTACAAACACGTTTTGACTTCTGGAAGTGACATATGTACTGCAGAACTGCCTGTTATAAACCACAACAATATTAAACTCCTTCTCCTGTGTATTCACCCTCCTCCAAAGCCAACACAAGGCCTAATTTTCCAGCTTCTCTTGGCTATTGATGTTCATTCTCTCCCTCTCAAGACCCCTTATTTAACCTTGCAGGCAAAAGGAAAAAAGTTAATGCAACTTCTATAAACTGAGAGCATTTTGAGTTACTCAAGCTGACTCACTTCCATGAATTTAAAAGAGTTAGTCAAGTGACAGATGTGAGACAAGAGTAAAAACCCTGCATTTAAATCCAAGTGCCTGGGTCTCCCCAGTTCCTAAATGACTGCTCAGGGGTGCTCATTAATGGCTTATCTGCACAAGTTATTCACCAACCTGACGAAGCTTTCTTGCAGCTCTGTTCGTTTCTTTCCTTCGTTTTATTGTCTTCTTCAGCCTCTCCTTCCCCACAAAGTCTTTTCTTTTTTCCCCCATTTTCTCCAACGCTTTTCTTCTTTCTAAACCATTTCTTCCGTTCTCTGTCTCCACCCTCTCTGAGGCTCTGTTCCCTTATCTCCTTTTCCTCATTTCTGCACCAGTTTCATCCCCAGTGCCAGATGAAGTTCCTAGAATTGCTCAGAAGCAGACTTTGCCCCTTTTGTCTGCCTGCAGAGGAGGGAGCCTTGCAGCTGGAGAATGTGCAAGTAGTGCATTCTTGCCTGTACCCTTTGCTTGATTTGCCCTTACATCTGGGCTCCAGCAGCCAGCTGAAAGCCATGAGATCCTTGCCCAGGCTAGACCAAGTGTTCTTGGGATACCCCAGCTGAAAAATATCTACAGAACTACTGGTCAGACACTTCAAAACAACACAAAACTGCTAATAAAGGAGACTGCTTGCAAATAATGTGGGTCTTGTGCTTGAGCAAGTAAGGAATGTCACACAGTCTGAAAATGAAAGGCATGTTTTTGAGTGTGGATTCATGAACAAGGTTCACAGGTAAATTACAAATATAAACAAGTTATTTAATATTTCAACATTGCACGTTGTTAACATTCTAAATATGCCTGTCAAGTTGTCTGCCCTGAGCAAACCCTAACTCATCTCAAATGCCAAGGCCTGCCATAGCAGAAACCAGCTCCAGACCTGCAGGTGAAGCTGCAGGTGTCATGAACCTTACCCTTTGTTCATGACACCCTTACTCTGGTGTCATGAACAAACTCTCTCAACCACTACAACAGGATGAGGCTTTCTCTGTATGCACATGCTCTTAAGATTACTGCACCAGTTTGGGTTTCTTTTGCAGGGAGAAGACAGAAAATCTAGTGGCTGGTGTGTGAAGACAGTGCATGTGCACCTATGTACAAGCACACAGATTATTTTAGGTACAACATCACAATAGGCTCACTACCTTTATAAATGCATTACTTGGGTTCACTCTGGACTAAGAGTAGACATCAGAACATCCTCAGGAGAAAGGAGTCTTTCACAGTCCAGCTTCTGTCTTTGAAGTAGCTCACATGACACTGTACCTTCTCAAGAGATGAGGTTTTCAGTGTTATTTCATTCACAACATGGAAGCCCAATCCCATAAGGAGAACAGAGTAGGCACAGTCAAAGCTCTGGTATCATTATCCAGGTACCAAGGCAGTGGGTGCTCCCTGTGAGGCTGGGAACTACACACATCACTCTTCTTGAGAGACTACAACACACCACTGGAGTCACAAACCAGTTCATTATCCACACAAAACTAGAAATACACAACCAAAATACAATCAGAGATGTTATATTTGTAAAGTACATACCACATAAAATACACGTGGGAGACTAAGGGGATCTATTCCTTCAGGGAGGAATTATGGTGGCCCCAGGTAAGGTAAAAAGGAGAGGAATCCATATTGTACAGAAGAGAGAGCCATGTAATCCAGCCTTCCACGTGAGAGACAGCCAGTAGTCAGGGACTGGACTTCACCACTCTCTGTGCTTGGCTGCAGTGGGATGGAAAGAAACCTCTGCCAAAAAAAAGACACATGGAGCAACAGCCCAATTCCAGACTGCTATTAACTTGTTTAATGATGGAAGAGAGATGAGGAGCAAGACCTGCCACAGCTCTTTTATAAAAGCAATGTCACAACACTTTATGTAAAGGATGAGGACTGCAGCCAGCAGTACTTAGCCAAATTAATTGAGATCTGGACATAATAGTATAACATGAAGCTCAGTACTAGCTAAGCAATTAGCAAGCTGATTTCTAGGAGCACTGACTGGCCCATCTCCATTTTAAAAACTTCCAGTAAAATACTGCTACAGTGACAGACACAAATGAAGCAACAGACATATTAATTTCCCTTTCTTGTGCACAGCTATTTAGCTCTCCTGGGCAGTGGCAGCAAGTGTTCATAAAGCAACTTTCAAACAAGAGTTTTCTATTAGAAGAGACAAAGAATTTCACATCAAAGTTTCAAAATACAATAAATTATTTACCTTCTAGATGATGCTGATCTATTTCACCAGCTAGTTTGGTGAATTGCCGTTACTACTTGAAAGCTTAAGGAGGCAATGGAAACAAGCCATACACCATTAACACCTGATAGCACCACTCCCCCTGCTGAAGAGTTGGGTAATTAATGTAGGATGTGTTACTTCTGCCAAAACACTGCAGTTACCACCCTTTACTAGCAAGACACACACATATATTCCAGCTTCAATCTCTGTTTCCACTTTTTATCTTTCAGGGCACTGCAGAAGTTCCTCTCTTATACAACACCAAATGACAAACATCCTTATTTCTGCCAACTCATTTTTCCTGATTATAACGGCTCCTTTTTTCTAACAAACAGATTTGTGTGCTGAACACTAGCAAGTAGTAAATGAATAAATGAGCAAAAGTAAAGGGGAAGGACACAGAAGAATAAGCAATCTAAATGAAGACAGTAAAGAACTACAAGACAGAACACTTCACTTGTCTCTAAGATAGTTTAGACATTTGGTCCCTATGCTCATACTGAACTGAAGGGCTGCACCTAGAGCAGGTGCTGTCCAAACGTTACCAGCAGAAGTCCAGCTGCAACTCATATAGGACATACACAAAAGCAGTACCAGAAGGCTTAATTCTTTGCTCATTACACATAATTCTTTACACATTACACTTTTATGCTTTCCCTCCTTTGTGGCTGCCAGTTATTTGCAGACTCTTGACAGCTGAGCCAACTTTCAGGACACTTCAACACAATCCAGATTTGGTATAACTGGAATATAAGGTGCTGATACATCCAGAGCAAGATGTGATGAGAACCAACAGACCTCACTGAATACACTCAATTTTTCTCTTCTGTGAGAATATTCACTTCTGGTACAAAATGTCAGTTGAAATTCAGCCAGAAATTTCAGGTTCTGTGGGACCTTTTTTACAAAAGCAACACAGCAGCTTTACTGCCATGGCTGTGCCATCCCAGCACCCCTGAGTGCAAGGCACAGAGGTGAGAGGGAACCCTCACACACACCTCAGCAGACCTGCCACCCTGGCATTCTGTGTTTCTAAGCCAGAGGCAGCAATCAGTGCCCAGGACAGAACACCACAGCTCCACCTGGCAGCCCCAAAACTGCAACCCTGGTACATCTGCCAAGAGACCTGCCTGTTAGCCAAGACACAATGGTTAACTCTGCTCAGTCTAGCTCATGTAGGTAGAAAAAATTTAATCCTGAAGAGAGCAGCTTTGTACTCTGTCATGAGACCTCAGCAAAACGCATTTTTAAAACTTTGCCTTTCAGAGGGGACGTTACTGTAACCCAAAAAAGTATGGTTAAAAGATGGTAACTTCATTAATTCCCCAGAGCCATACATATTCAACACAGCAAGCAACTCAGACTTCAGAACCATTGTGCCTGCTGGTGAATAAAACACATCTGGAAGTTCCTAAGTGATCCCACTGAGCGGTATAACTGAAACCAGAATTTGGTCTGGCATCTTCAAATCTTAACTTCAGTATCTTTCAAAGACCATCTTTTCAGATCTAACTGTATTTGCCCCAGATATTGCATCAAAAGCCCTGATGAAATCCAGCACCAGTGTATTTCATCAGTCAACAGGAAGTCTCACAAAAGACTCACAGAAATGGCAGATGATTTTTGTCACCCTACAATTGAAGTCTCGATGTTTTAAAGACAGATTGAATAAAATACAATGTGAATACACTAGGAGTAATTAAATGCTGTATTAAGACAGCAGTATAAGATTTGTTAGCAGTACATTAAAAACACCACTCTCCTCTAAGGAAACAGACCATCAATTTCAGATTTGCTTCATCAATTTAATTCTGTTTTGTTTCTGCATTCTTGCAGAAAAGACACAGCAGAGAAAAATATATTGCCAACAGAACCTCGTTCATAATACCCCAGGATGCAATGAGACAATACAATAGTTTCGCTGGTACCATACCCTCTTAGAGGACAACTACTCAGCTTAGTGTCTGGTCAGAGCCCAAACCAGCCATGATGGTTCCTTGAGGGTTTCCATCAAAACTCCATCAGTGTAGTGCATCCTGTTTGATAATGAGACAAATTCTGACCTCTGTGCCCAGCAGGCAGGACCACATAAATCTATTGGTGCTGCAGTTGTAGGGATGCTTTGGGATTTGACAAGGGCTGATAGCATGTACAACATTTGTGGAAAGTCAGGAGAGACATGTAACTTCTTCTAAGCTTTCAAAAGTTAACAGTTTGGGAATGCTTTATGAAGACCTTCAAAAGACTGTAAAAGCACTTCAAATCTAGTGACGTAAAGAAAACAACTCACATTTGGTGTACAGGTAACTAGGAACTGTGAACTGGCTGCTGTCTCTAAGCATAGCAGTCGCTTTAGCACAGCTGTCCATTTGTACTGGGCAAGACCCCTCAGAAGATGGAAAATGCCACTAATTTTATGGGAGCACAGTTGCAGAATTGCTTTCTGTTTTATGCAGAGAGAATGTATTACAGCTAGGCACTGCTGTGGGGTAAACTTTGATGAGGGATGACCTTTCACTTAAAACTTTCCCTCTATTTCATAAGCTGTGTTGCTTGAAAAACTAGAAAAGGAAAACATTTATCCGAGTTAAAATGATTCACAGAAATGATATGCTTAATCATCTAAAGAGTCATATAAGTCTCAACACATAGCTTTAAGTCCAAAGGAATCTTAATATCAAAATGGCTAATAAATGACTTATAAATATCTAGAGATTTGAAAAGGCTCGTGGATATTTCACTGTGAACCTTACCCATTTGCCATCTATGCCTACCAGCTAAGGACTCAGTAACGGAGGAGAAAACTCCACTGATGGAGAGACAAGGGACATGAAGCCTCATGCAGCGCATTTTAAAAGCGAATGCAAGTGGGAAGAACAGGGTCTGTGTTTCCGTGGCATTTTAGGCTTCTTGCGCGGGCTTTCCAGTGGAAATCACCGGGAGCGACACGTCTCTCGGTAGCGATGGTGACAGGCGGGCTGTGCAGGACCGACACTCCCGTGACTGTCACACAGCGCCCGTCCCGCACCGGCGGGGCGCTCCGCGGCTTTCCCTTCAGCCGAAGGGAGAGAGAACCGGCGAAAGCGACGGGAGGATGCCGGGCCGCCGGCGAGGGCTGTCACCAGGGCTGTCACCAGGGCTGGCTGTCAGCGAGGGCTGTCAGCCGAGGCCGTAGCGCGCACCGGAGCGCGCCGGCTCCGCGGCGACGGCCGAGCGGCTCG
>VZTT01004446.1:80999-92443 GCA_013400855.1 Buphagus erythrorhynchus
CGGGGGGATAGGGGGTCTCGGGGGGATGCGGGGCCCCGGGGGCTCCGGGAGGGAGCCCGAGCCGGGCCAGCGCAGCCACACCGCTTTCCCTGCGTGTGCTCACCAAAGGATGCTCTCCCGGCAAGGCTGCACATTGGGTGGGCTCGGCACAGCAAGAGCTACTCGTGGTATTTGCCGCTTGCTAAGGTGGGAACCACGGGATGAAACCTAAGTGGTCTCCAGGTTTAAACTCTCTGGCCATCCCCACCGTTCACTGAGCTCTTAGAAAGTGTCCTCCAAGCATCCTACATAGATCAAGGCTGGATGTCTCCCAGTCCTTCTGCCAGCTGGAATGGCATCCCTCTCTTCACCATGGAAAACTCAGCCGATCCACAATTATGTTTAGCCATTTAAGCCCACAGAAGTTACACAATAGTCACAGCTCCTGCAGCCCCCAGCAGAGCGATCGTACCTTATGTTAGTAGGAATACAGCTTTATGCCTTAACACTAAAGCTGCAATGTGGAGAGTAAAGAATTGCTATGAGAGTTGTATCTTAATTTCTTTGCACAATAATACTTAAATTCTCCTCTGTAATGCAGAGTTTTCTTTCTTCAGCTAAACTGGTAGGCATGGGAAAGGAGGTGACCGTGAGAGATAACACATCTGAGTGCATGACAATCACTGTAAGAAAAAATTGAAATAAAACCCGAGGAACTTCAGGTGTAATCCCTGAAGGGCAAAGCTGCGGTACATGTGTGAAGGCAATAGCTGAAGCTGCAAAGGTGCTAAAACACAGAGGCAAACAGTCAGTTAACATTTAGTTAGACTTTGTATTAGGGAATTAAGTGTTGCAAGAACTCCTGGATTACGTCCTCCCCGAGAAGCACCGTGTGTTTTGAGGTAGTTGCTGTAAGACACACAGGTTGCAGTGTGGTACAAATTCACCACAGCCTCCTCGTAGCTCCCAGTTCTCCCCTCCAAGCTCACTGAAGATACCAAAGGCAGCAATGATAACAGAGTTAAAGTATTGCTCTGCGAAGGAAATGTTTTCCCATAAAGTGAATAATCTGAAGTGTGCTCCAGAATTGGTTTAAAACAATTAAGTACTCTAGTCTAGCTATTTCTAGCAGGCAACAGGTGCTACATTGTAATGACTTGGAGATGACATTTGTTTGAAGCTAAAGCTCAGTAAGAAAATACTACTGGATTGGAAAAGATTTCTTGAGAAATTTGACACAAAAAGCTACTGTGAGATGAAAAAGGAGACTCCATTTTGCAAACAATCCATATAAGGCTCATTTTAGGAATGCAGCCTGATGTTGCATAGAAACAAAAAAGAAGAGTAAGTAGCCTCAGAGACTAGGGAAGCATTCTGCCTCAACACAAGGATGTAAATTAGGATAAATTTGACTGCAATTTATTGCAGACAGCAAAGAAAACACACATTGCGTATGTGAGAAAGGACAAAGAAAATCAATGGTTTCTTCCATTCAGTATGTGCATGTACATTCTGGAAAATGGTTTTAAGAAAATCATCACCATAAAGCAGGCCAGAAATGTCCAGCCATCCCTGTCTTTGGGCACAGTACTGTTGCTTCCTGCTCAGATGTGGTCAGCCCTGTGGTCAGGCAATAGCAGCCTGTGCTCCACAATACTTCTGCCTTCACAACTGCACATGGGCAAGCTGGGGTTGTGTGAATATGCAGATACTTGTCAGTGAGGATGTGGCTGCTGAAATCTATTAGTAGGCATCAAGAAGTAAAAAAGCCAGCTGTTTCTACATCACAAACATTTACAAGCCTGCAGGGAAGCAAGAAATATCCACAAATACTCAAATAATGAGCAAAAAAAAGGCAGTAGGTTTAAATATAACACATTTTTTATTATCATCCTTCTAAGTGAACATTCAGTGATAGTCTAGGAAAAGACCTCTGTCAAAGACAAGCTGAGTCTCTCAAATTGTCACACACAGTGCAAAGCATAAGTGTCCAGGATTTTACATGCATGTGATTGTTAATCAAAAAAATATTATGCAACAGTATTCTTTGGGTTGGTTTCACAGTTCTTCTGTATTTCAGAAATTCCTTGGTTTTCAGATTTCAGTCAGTTGTTACACAAGGCCACTGCACTCTCTAAGAGGCTTTCCATTTGATTTGGAACCACCATAGTGTAGTTCTGCTAAAAAGGTATATATGCTAAATGCTGTTAATTCTGCACCTTGAAAAAGCTGTTACCTTGATAAACACGTATCGGATATTAGTAAAATAGCAGCAACAGCAGAGTTGTAACTTCGGATATTCAATTGATCTTGGACTAGAGGTTTATTCAATTGATCTTGGACTAGAGATTTGGATTTACAGAAACAAGTCATTCTTAAAACGTGAGTTTTATTCCTACAACTACTTAAGGCTGCCCCTGAGAGATGGATGATTGTAGCATCACTGATGGAGAGCAATTTCAGCACAGCATAAAATGGCTGGCAGTACCTGTTTGGACTGGGTTTCACACTCAAAGTTGGCTTTGGATCTGGATCACTTTTTTTCAAATTTCAAGAATGTTTGGAAAATTTTTGTTTCAATACCACTGCTAATCAGAAGCAAAAACCTTCAATGTACAGTTGCATTAATTAGCAAGGCCATGTGAGTCTTGTCTCTGTTTAGCAAGACCAAAAAGACAAGTATCTTTCACAACTGTGTGTGAGCTTGAATAAACAATAGTTCCACTTTGTCACAAATGAATCAAAGAATTGGCTCCCTTTCCCCCAGTGGCCATTTCCCCCAAGCTTACTGCAAAACAAAAGATAGTGACACTGTTTAGGTTTGCTTCTTTCGCATGTTTGGAAATCTAACATTTCTAGAACTGTCTCTTGAAGAAACTCACAGAAATCTGTCATTCTACACATCTGTACTGGCACAATTTACCCAATAGGCATTAGTTTTCCAATGCAGACATCCAGCTTCGTTATCTGGAGATTCTAGTTCATGCTAACAGGTTACTCAGGAGTACGAGTATTTAAACATTTTACCTAAGTTTTCTTTGTCTCTGAAATGGTAATTAATTTGATTAGTGAAAAAGTTATTGTATTTCTTATACCATTAAGCTGGTGCGCACAAACATTCAAGAGAAATTTTTTTTCATTGAGATAACACCTTCCCCCACCCCTGCCTCTTCTACCCCTGACCACAAATGCATTTCTCTCCTATTATCAGCATACACTAACTGCCAAGTGAAATTAACTGCTGTGGGTTTTTATCATCTGAGCTGCAAAACCCCCAAAACATACTGAAAAGTGTAGCTTCATTTTCTCTTATGCTTTGAACTTTTTCCTGTGTGCAATGTAAAGACTCTTCCTGTCCATGAGTCCTTCCTTTAGCTCTTAGTATAGTTTTAAGTTGTCACTAAATGTTGATGCAGATCTTTGCTGCACAGAATTTAGGAATCTCCATCACTACTAATAGCACAAGAAGGCTGATTCCTTTAACATGCAAGTACCTCGTACATGGGTCCAGTAATTCAGAAGCTTTTTAGTCTTCACTATTCACTTCCCAGGTAATTCCCAATCCATCTGATTTGTTAAAAATGACAACATGGCACAATCTTTAATTGTTCTGGCACTTGCAGAACATGACATCCAACCTGCTCCCAGGCACCTGCCCTTCACAGCATGACCATGGTTTCTCTGGAACACAGTTCAGCCTGCCCAGGCACAGCACACCCCACAGCACTGAGGAGAGCTTTCTCCCTCCACAGCTGATACCTGCATTGCATCTGCATTGCTTCATCTCTTCTGATGAACTCACCAAATTCGAGCTGATAGATCTCTTTGAAGTTTAATGTATCATAACACAAGATAGCAACAGAAGGAAATGAAAACCTGCAAACACAAAATATCTCCCACAATGCTCAAATTAAAATCTGCAAAAGTAATACTCTTGCACATGCCTTTGATATTTACACATATAGGCTCACTTTGCTGTAAAGGTTCCACGCTGTAAAAACAGGCTTATAGCATAAAGGATATTAAGAGAAATAAGTTTCCAGCCCTTCATCTACCCTTTCTCTAAGGTACCAGGTTGGGTGTAGCTGCCTGAGGAGAAGCATCATTGGCATCAGTAGGGCTATTTTAGCAAGGCATGTAAGGGGTGGTTCCAAATAGTTGAAGCTTCATGCTAGACCGACTCTGTGAATGCATATAAGTGTAACTGTTTCTGCTAGATTTGTGAGGATATAGGCTCATCATTGAGGAGCTACAACTGACACATCACAGTGGAACTGTTTTTATTAATTAATTAAAAAGCAATGCTTTTTATAAAGCATTCAAACACTGCATTCAGACCAGCATTATAAATACCTAGCTGGAACATTAAAAAAAAGTTATTTTCACTTCAGCTGTGCAAATGCAAACCCTTGAATTTGTGACAGCTGTATTAGTCTCTTAGGAGAAGAGTCACACATGGATTTAAGCAACTTTATGGAGCAGAAGCATTACTCAGTGATTCACAAGACTCTCATCCTGTAAGTGCTCAGGCACTCACAGGACTACAGACATCATTAAATACAGAGTGCTTTTTTTAAGTATGCAGAAAATAACAAGTTTGGTGTTTAAACCTTTCTCTCTGCAAAGTTGTTATGAATTCTCGAGCATGGCAGCACTGAGCACTGCAGCCCTTCTAAGACTCATTCTTCACATCCCCTCTCTACTGAATCATCAGATTCATTTTGGAAATTCTCATAAAATTCTGACATGGAAGCTCCAAGGAAAATCACTTCAAATCAATTTCAAGTGTATCTTAATCACTGGATGATTGATATGTTCTCAATTTCAAAATATGACTCCATTATCAATTGTATTAAACATACATTGCTAAGAGGCTCCATTTGGTATGACTGATGCAATATCATGCATGATTTAATTGTGACACCAACCCTCTTATAAATAGACTGAGGTCCATTGTCACAAAAAGCAGATCTCTGTCATATTTTGCAGTGGTGAAATGGCACGTAACTACAGCTCAAGCAGCCTTTTCCCTTTTAAAGTAGAAATTCTCTGTTCCATGTAGCACTTGACAAGTGTGTATCATTAGAATCACCTCTTTGGTTTGAAAAATTGGCAGAAAATTTAAATATAAAATAGCAGAAGCTTAAGATAATTCTCTGTGATCACAGTCTTAATTTAGGAATATTTAGAGCAGCTTGAAACTTCTAGTAAGTGCTCCACCTGCACATTTTTCACTGTACTTATAGATAACACTAAAGGCAAGATTAATTGTCTTCATGCTTTTAATTCCCACTTTCATGTCCCATACCTCCATAACACATACTCTTCTTTCACAGTAAGCATATTTTACCATTTGTGGAAGTCAACCAGGTCAAGATGCTGACCTTTCCATTTTTAAATGCTGTTTTTCCATGATACTCTATACAAAGTGTACTTGGCATTGAGGATTGCATTCCAGGAACCTCTTTTTTCTTTTCTAAACACATAGTCTTGCTTGATTTTTCTCCTGCTTGAAATGATTAATAGGATGGGTCTTGTGACCTCTAAATTTAATTTTAAAATGCATTTGGCCTGCTACCTCACAGGTAAAAATTCCCAATGGAAAAGAACTGGGGTAAGAATTGAATGCAGCCATTATTTAATGGATAATCCTGTTGGGTGAAATCTGGATGCTTTGTCATATTTTCCTTTTTAAAAGCAGATGTTGTACAAATGTTTTTTCTTTCCTTCATGAAAATGCAGAGTGCATAGACAAGAAGATTTATGGTATAAAACAATAAACAGCAAAACCAGCCAACCTGACTTTACTTCTGCCAAAATTCTTGGGCACTGCATATACACAAACAATCAACTCTTTGGAAAAGGAAGACATAACCATAACCAAGAAAGAAGCAGGAACAGAAATAAGGCAGAAAGCCTATTTATATATTTCAGTCATTTTTATAAAGGTAGACACAGGTCTCAATAGAGTACAGGTCCAGTTTAAAGCAGGAGGAAGTAAAGGCTGAACCTACTACTGCCCCTTTCTTTTGGTGGTTTGTTGGGATGCAGCAACACGCCTGTAGCAATGTACTGCTGCCAGGGTGGGAAGCAGCTGCTGAAGACTGGAAATTCTGCATGACCAAATGGGAGTGAAAAGGATAAATGTACTGGACATGATTCAGTACTTTCCTTTGGGAGGAAAGAACTTCTTTTTTCTTTCTCCATTTGAGAAAAGAAAAAAAAAAAAAAAAAGACAAGTAGATGCTGGAATTTGTAGTCTCTTGTGGAAGAGGTTGTTCAGGAAATGCATCCACCAGCTTGCACGTCCTTAAATACAGCCAGGAACATCAGTGAGTGGCCTTTGCCCTTATCATTGCCTTCCTCCCACCACCCTGCCTGCAGAGGGGAGGAATTGTCCTCAAATGTCACAGGAAAAGCAGAGGCCTTTCCTCTGCTCTCTCTTAGACTCTAGTTCTACTGCTGTGCTGGAAATGTGAGTAGGAGCCACAGCAGCAGCCCTGTGCAATCTTGTCCCTACCACAAACACTCACACGCTGCCTCGTAAAGCCTGCTCCTTGAAGTGGGAACGTGGTCACATCATGTGGCTTTGGGGTAAATTTTGTTCCCTATTTCTACTCTTGCCTCTCACACAAAGTGATTGAAATCACTTTTGGTTTCACTTCATGCACAAACGCTCACGGTGAGACCAAATCTTCTCACTGTCTTTGCCACCAAAATGCAGAAAGATTTAAGATGTCTCCCTCAACCCCTCTGAAATCCTGTCTGGACACTGCAAGAACACTATTGCCAGAGCTGATTAAGTTGTGGAAAACACTCAGATTGATGTAATCTGGCTCTCTATAAAGCGTTCAGAGACCTGAATTTTCCAAGTTAGAAGACTCTTGGGCCCACTCCCGCTTCTGAGTCAGAAGGGTTGAACAAAGTGCTACACCATAAACATGTGTCAGAAAAAAAATGTAAACAGGCATTCTGAAATTTACTCTCTAGAGGTTTCGTTTTGCTAAAATTTGCTGCTTTCTTGTTCACTTACAAGGGCACTTGTGGAACAAGAAAAATAAGATAGTCAAATTATCTTCCCTCTGTCCTATTCAGTCACAAGCAGGTAAAATACAAAAAAACCCTCAACAACTCACACAGTTGCATTGGCAGGAGAAAGAGGGGAGAATATCATCCCTGAAGTATAAACTCTTTGCTTAGCAGCTGATTGTAACCAGTTTATGTAAGTGAAAATCCAGAGTTTAATTTAATTCCTGTGACTATAAGAGCTGCTTCTGGGTCCAATTTGCTTGCACCACATAAAGTTTGTATGCCCTCAAGCAATCACTTGATATTTACAAACAGCAATACTAGAATGGTAGTGGGCTTACTTTAAATTTAGATGCTTAATAAATTAAAAATAATTGTACTTTAAACAAAAATCCTTTTCACCTATCCAGCAATAGGGCCAATTTGAGGTCAAGCTCGGATTGTAACTCATACAATGTAAATGAAAGCAGCAGATTTTATGAGCATATTCCACACTGGAAAATCAAATGTCTTCTTTCTGATGAATTTCTTGAATTTTGGAGTGTATCACAAAATCTATAAATAGAAGTTCTAATACAGTAACAGAGTAAAAAACACTAATAAAATAGTAGAAAGTGATTTGTTATGAAATGAGAGCACAGATGGCCATCATAGCTAACATCTCATGGAGAAAGCCATGGAGACCAACTGAAAATCTGAACAGAAACTTCTGCCAGCATCAGTCAAAGTAAAATAATTCTGCCCCTCTGTCTGTAACAATGACAAGACATCTCTCCTCTTTCTGTACTCATAAGTAAACACATTCAACAAGATGGAATAATAAGTTACTCTGCTTAGGGTAACTCTATATACTTAATGTAACTAGAGAAGAGTGTTAAAAACTGGTCTGCAACTGTACTCTGAAGCTGTTATCAGATTCTGGCTTTTACTTGATAGTAACAATACATCATGTTATTGAGACTGACCAAATCTCATTGAAGTTCATGGGACTAAATCCACTAATTTTACTTGACTGACATTCTCCCCTGCATAAGCAAGAGGGTTCCAACTAACTTATTACTGAAGTACATCTTTAACATGAGGGAAAACTCTCTCCTGAAGTGTACACATGTATTCTCATTCAACTTCCATAGATTAATTAATGTGGCAGAGGGGAAAGATGCATATATTCCATTTAGGGGAAGATTTTAACAGTAATTACCAACTCCTTTTTTCTATACGATACCTTTTACTTTACCATCTGTGCAGTAGAACACAGAGCCACTCATTTGCCCAGGAGAAGAAAATTAAGTTTAAAAGAAACCCTTCTTTCCCTGTTACCTCCTAAAGTGGAAACAGTCATGTGGAATATTCTTGGTCCACCTTTTGCCTTCAACATGCCTTGACAGTAAAGCACCTGGTTTTTTAAACTTACTTACTGCTACCATTATGTGACAGGTTCCTGTAGCACCCAGGCCCAAATGAGGTTCCACTACAGACCCATTGTCTCTCATTAGTTTATAAGGCAATAAACTACTGGGAATGACTCATGGGTGGATCAGAGACAAGCAAATTCTTGGTAGAAATTCTTCTACCCACATTTGAGAGAGAGAGTTGGTGGGACAGGAAAACTGGAAATGCTTTGGCACTACAAGCAGCAGGTAAGAGTTCAGAGCGGGTCCCATTTTTTTTTAAGTTTTTTAAAAAAACTACATTCAGAAAGCTGAAAAAAGATGCAAGTTGAAATGTGTCACATGTAAAAGATAACTGAAAGCACCAGAAAATACAAGTATTACAGGCTGCATTAGTGCAGTGCCTGGGACTTGATACTGCAGATTCACAAAAGCATTTACTGTGTATGTATTTCTCCTAGAGGAGGGGGCTCAGTAGTCAGATATCAAGACCTAAAAAGACCGAGGATCATCATCTGCCTACATGATAAAGTGTCCAGGGGACTTTGGCTGCAGCTCTGGGCCCATCATAATTAGACTACTGCTCTGTTTTCTGAGCTGCTTCATCCTGCTTAAGGCCGTTTCTTCAACTTTGGAATAAGACATTTTTTCCTTGCTCAGCCAGAAGATCTGTGATATTTAATAGCTCCTTCGAGGGATAATAACAAAAACATCAGGGGCTAACATCAGGATAGCTTTTATGACTATTTAATATTTATTTATGACTAATGGCACATTAATAATTATAGTTCTCTGAATTCCCAGTTTAGCATGCAAGGAGTCCCTGACTGTGTCCTTAAATGCTGTTTTATGTGGACCCCAACAATTTAAAATTTCTAGTGGAATGGTGCGTGTAAATCAGACATAACACATGCCATAAACAAAACTGGGGAATTACAGTCATTCCCTTCCCATAGATGCACAGTGTAAAGTCCCTCTTTAAAGCTCTATCCCTACTCAGATTTCACATGGGGGGGTGACACTTGAGTTTCTGCCAGCTGATTAGTCACAGGTGGGAGATAAGCTCTGTCCCTGTAAATGGTTTCCCACCTATAGTGAAAGTTACAATTAGATGATTAAACAAGAAAGAATATTATCAATCCATTAATCCTAAAAGCCCAATTCACTTGTCACTATTTATTCCATTTTACATTCTCTCTTTTTACTTCAACTTGCCTCAGATTAGGTAAGGAAGCCTTTATGTAGAAAAGATGTGTAAGGTCACAGGAGTCATAAGAGTTTATATCTCTTTTTGGAGGCAGGGCCAAGGATATCTCCAAAGCTTGGTGTTATGTCTCTTTCCTCCACGTACCCTTTGCCTTCTTTTCTTCCTGGACTAAACTCTCTAGTTCTTCTCATCACTGAGAGAACTGCCTTCACAGTAATCTTATCATCTTGATGCTCCCATTGAGGTGTCAGACACTTCTGCATCTTTCTGCTGCTTGGCTGGTTACTCTCCTGTTTCATATTTGAATCACCAATTTCTCTGAAATTCAATGTTTTGGACCTGGACTGAATGTCAAGTGGTGAATTTCAGACCATTTATTAAATGTCTGAATATTCTGGTTTTCTGCATCAAAGTACTGCAACCCTTCTCTGCACAGCATCATATTCAAATGTTAATAGACCATCTTTGTTCTACTCTTACGTCAGTAGTGAAGAGATATATTGCAGTTAAGCTGAGGACAACTTTCTCTTGAAATTTCCTTCTGTTTTAGTAAACCAATTGACACCTGACCTTTGGATAGTTTTCAGCTGGTCCTGTACTCAGCTAATGATGATTTCATCTAGATTCTGCTGCCTTAGTCTGTTTATGAGAATGTCATGTGAGAATGTGTTCTCAGTGTGCCACGTATCTGCTATAGCACAACCCTGGTCTGGAAGGTCAGCTGGTCTGTCAAAGAAAATTTTACTGCCTGAATGCAAATGCTTTGATATATCTATTGCTAAGGCAACTTGAGCTACACAGTGCACAAAGAATAAACAAGATGCAAATCCCCCCACAGATTCATATGCCTCTCCTCTTCTGGGTAATTTCCAGTACCTCTAGCTTTTCATGCCCTCTCTGTCTCAATCCTTATTTGATTGCTGCACACACCTAAAAGGCAACAGTGTTCCAGCTTTTTATTGCAGCTGGAAAATAGAGAGATGTGAGGCCATCTACTTCCAGCTTTCTGATGTGCTCTGACCAGCCTGTGACCATGTCCAAGTGTAACTCCAGTACCTTGCTGCTTTTAAGACACAGACACATGGTCACACAGTTATAAGGGACTGAAGAATCCTCAGGAAAGCTGGAAAGGTGCTGTAGAGTGTCTGTGATGTCCTTCTGCACTACAGACACTCTGGACTGTAGGCTGAATACCTCAACCCCATAGACGTTGATTAGGGCTTTATCCTGGGAGAGAGGGATTCAGATTAACTCACCTAAATAGAAAGCTGATCTGGGATTTCCAGCATTTCAGATGCGTGCCCTAGCCATGGAGCTGCTGGATAAGGCATGCATGCTATTTCTTGTCACTGCTGTCTGTGGGATGTTCTCCACAAGATCTCTGCCCCAATCTGTCAGGCAGACCTGGAAAGTATCAGACTGTGCTCTGCAGATGAGTAAGTCAGAAAGATGCATGTGAATCCTAATGTGAATCCTAAAAGGGTCTAAGCATTACTTTTGTAATAGTACTATAGTAATAATAGTAATAATTTGCATTAGTACTTAATACTTACTCCAGTGAGACACTGTGGGGGATTTCAAGAAGCCAAAATGTGATGACTTGGGACAATAGTACAAGTTTAGACAGAAGCAGGAGACTAGCAGAGTCAGTGTCTTCTGAATTTTGAATTTTTAATGAAGTAGCTGTCAGGTATTTAAACTTTGAATGGTATTAAATCCCATAGTCAATGAGTGGCATTTTTTATGCTGTGCTGCATTTTGTCATTTGCTGAGTGAAAATGCAGGGTAAAGATCCAGAGTGGAGGCAGAAGCAACTAACCAGTGATGTATCTATCCTA
>VZTT01004446.1:96834-132318 GCA_013400855.1 Buphagus erythrorhynchus
TGGGCTGAGCCAAACACCCATGAATAGCAAATCTATCACAAATAGCAAATCTATCCCTGGGAAATCACTGCTGGGCTGGCAGCAAGGTCTGATCCATGCCAGGTGACTGGGAAGTCTCAGAGTGCCAGCACTAGCTCTTGAGCTGGTGAGGTGGGACTGTATGAAATGCTGAGTACCCTCATCTCTGGCACACCCAAGAATCAGGGAAAACAAGTGCAGGTAAGGATCAGGGGAAGGAAGTGCCCAAGTCCTCTGTCTGCTGAACTGTCCTTTCAGACTGAACCCCAAAATGCTTCTCCTTGTTTCTTTTTCTGATGTCTAAGAACTACCCGAGTATGTTCTCTTTCTCTGACTAATTCTGACTGTGTAGGAACATAAATCAGCTCCAGATCAGGCTCTGCTATTCCAAAGCTCTTCACAAAATGGCAGGTGTTACTCAATAGCACTGTGGTGGATTTAACATGTGAAAATTAGATATAGGGAAAAGAACTACAATTAAGATTAGTGATGTGTGGCCCTAAAATGAGAAATATTTTTAGTTCAAATATGAAGGNATAACTTTCATAGTGTGTAATTTGGGAACTGTTTTAAATGTTAAAAATCCTAAAGGAGTACACTAGGACAGCTTCTGGGAGACTGTGAGCCTCCCCTGGTTCTTTGGCTAATACTGGTTTAATTTTGAACAGTTACTGGTGTTCTAGGCTGTTCCTCAGAACATGGGATCACCCTCCACCAGCAAGAAGGTGACCAACTTGGTGATGCAGACTGGCAGTCCATGACATTTGTAGAAACACTGTCTGAGAGTCACTGCTTCCTGCCAGACCCTGCCTCTCCCACTGGCCAGGTGTGGTCCCAAGGCCTTTCAGAGCATGGCCATGATCCACACACCACAGCCTGTTAACAAGCACTGCTCCAGCCTGCCCTCATCAACTGCTTCTCTCTCTTCTTGGGAAAGCCTTGGTTCAGGAGGGACCACAGTCAGGTGTGTAGACAGTTTGCAGAAAAAGACACAGGGCACTGCTGCTCAGGTCATTCCAAAGCACATCATGAAGGACAGCTACTGTGGTGTCCATAGTTATCTTTTCCACTTATTTAGTCATCCTTCTTTCTACACATTTTCCTTATAATCATAAGCTCTATCTCCCATCACCACCTATCAGCACAGACAGTATAATTTGAAATTTGAATATTTCCTTATCTACCTATAATCTTTGGAGAGGTATCTGTGGTAGATCTTGGCCAGACATCCGGCTTGTTAGTCTTCTCCTAACACCAATGTATTCTTAAGCAACCAACATTTCAGCTGTACAACCAGAGCAATTATATTCTTGTCTCTTGTGCCAGCTCAGTGCTGGGCTCCCCATTTCTACTAAAATTAACAAGACTTAGCAGTTACTATGTGCCTTTGAGAACTCCAGATTATCTCTGCACAGCTTATGAAGACAAAACACTAACAGAGCACATAGTAATTGTCATGCCAGAAGAAGGAAAAGTCCCAATGCCTTGATATTGAGGCACCTTAGAGAAAAACTCTGCTACCTTCTATACATATTATCATTCTCAGTAGCTTAATAGAGCAAGTTGCTCCTGCACAGCAAATGCTTACTAACTGTTATCAAAGCCGATTTCATTAATCATTCTGCATAAACTCAGACAAATTACTGAAGTTCTAGAAAGAATGTAACAGTGAGAAGGAAAGAATTCCTCATGTTAGTGACTCTACAATCTGTTCATCCTGCTGTGCTCATCAAACTTGACAGCCATTTTCAGAACCAGCAACTCATTTTAAGTTTGCATTACAGGAAACTTTCCAATATAGAAATGCCAAAATAGAAGAGCATCCTCTTCCAAACAATGATGCCACGAGTGCTGAAAATGGACTGTTTAAAGTATTTTAAACCTTCTGCCTGGGTGGGGCTGAGGAGGGATTGCCCAGTCTGTAGTTCCTCGGAGCATCAGTAGGTTGCAGCAGAGTGTTAAGTACAGCCTGGGACGAGGGTGTTAAGGGCAGGAGCACCACAGGACACTGCTGTCACAAAATGTGCCTGAAGCCAGCACAGCCAACAGCGATGTCTTGGGAGATATGTGAGAGAATTTTGCTGAACAGACCTGAACCTTAAGAAGGTGGGCTTTAAATTACCATACAGCCAGAGCTTGTGTTTTCTTAGGATGCCAATGTTAGTCTTGGAGCATCGTCATCAGCCAGTGACATGATGGATTGACATCACTGATTTGGGAAAGGGAAGTTTCATTTCTGTGGTACCAGCTCTGCAGTTTGATTTGGATTCAGGAAAGGGTATGCTGCCTTTAGATGCTTTTCTCCATAGAATACTACAGTGAAACCCAGTAATTTATGGGAGAAAGAAAATAAGAAAAATCAAAGACACAGATTAATATGATACAATAGTTGTACAAAAAGTAAATTTTGGCAAAGAAAAAACAACACAATCTAGTACTCCAATAACAAAACCACCATACAGAATTGTTTGTCTCTCAATACATTTGGATATAAGAAAAAAAGAGTACTTCAAACAAGGCTCCCAGCAGTTATTAATGGGGTGTCTGTTCCCTTCAATTGTTCTTTTTTTCTAATTTGATTGTAAATAATAACTCCACAGCTGTGTCTTCTGTAACCAGTTCCATCTCTCTAGGTTCCTATATTTAGCCTACGTACAAGCATGCGCAAAAAGTGACAAAGACATAAAGAATGCTGCTTAGCCTTTAGCAAAATCATACAAAAGAGCTAATGAAGCTCACTCTAATAAGCTTTACTGAATGACCAGCTGTAAACCTTCATTTGTATTCCACAACAGGGATACTCGGAGAATGTTACCCTTCCTCTAAAGGTATCGAGTTACTCCCTTTCCAAAGTATCACCCTTCAATGAGTAACAGAGATTTCCTGTGAACTGAAAGCAGTGCCATTGCCAGAAATGGCACTGTGCAACTGGTCAAAGGATACTTCTCTATACAAAGAGATTTCAGGTGATAAAACTTCCACTTATCTTTCTAATTTTAGCTAACCAGAAGGCTACCTGAAAAAATAAACATAATCATGCTGGTACTGACAACAGCATCTTCCTTTTCACAATTTCTTCTTTGTCTGCATCCTATCCTACAGTAAACCCACCATTTCTGTGCTGTTGTGCTACCAATTAAGCCAGCAGCCAGTTATTCCAGTTGAAGGGGAAGTATTTAAGACGTAGTGACTCGTGCTTCTGTACTGTCAAACTATGGAGACTCTGGCTAACATCATTTATAGTAACCTTGGTGCATCCCCTGTCCTATTTGCACAGACCAACCTCAGTTGCTCAAGCTGGATCATTGTGTCAGGAAGTTGAGAATCTGAAGTTAATACCTTCTGTTTTCTAGTTATGGATTTGGCAGAGGACAACAATGGCTAGGAGACACTCTGTGCTTATTAAATACTGAGTCAACATGGGGAACATGAGGAACAGACCCTTTAAATAAGGCAGCCATATTTAGACAGTAGGAGATGTATTACTGCCCTCCACTTGGAGTTATTTCAATTGTGCATAACAAGAGTTGGAAAAGAGCCTGGACAGCCAGAGTAGAGAATATAAAATCCCTCCAAAATAACATACCTCTCTGGAAGCTTCATTAGCTTCTATAGCAAAAGGTATATACTCCTGTCCAAAGAGGTCTCAAATAGTCGTTGCCTGGAAAGCACCAGTAAGGAAAAGTTTCCACCCACAAAAGTAACCTAAACAAGTAAATATATCTTGAGGGAAATATCTAACCACTCTCTTTTAAACCCAGAAAATACTTTCATTAGGCCTTCTGTGCTTACTGCTACAAGAACTAATGTGTAATTTCTGTTTCTGATTGAACTTTTTTCCCCTGGAAAATGCAAGCTCTCCAAAACTAGAATTTTCACCTTGAAATAATATCCTAGTGGGGAGGAACATAGGAAAGAAAGGTTCATATACTTTTCTATTTGTGTCAGTGCCCTGAACATGAATTCACACAATTTCCCTTGCCATATAGAGGCTCTTGTATCCGTGGTGTGCTACTTGGCAGCATAAAGTGATTAAGTTCTAAGTCAGATTAAATGGTTCATTTCCATATAGGAACAGGAGCAAAACTACTCTCCTCTGTGGAAGGTTTTTAGTGGTGAAAGTTGGCAGGGACAGAAAATGCATTTGAGAGGGAAATATCAGACCTCTGTGAGTAAGTTCATTGTATTTTTGTAAAAGGAAGCTATAATATTAACAGTAGACTTTATAGAGTCTGCCTCTCTCCTGCTGGAACTGTTCCTTTTTGGGTAGATAATTGAATATTCACTGAGCCAAAGAGTGAAAGAGAGAGTTGTGAGCAGGAAAACCAAGGCAGAAAAACTCATTTCAAAAAAACATGTTAAGGGAGTCAGTTTCACTTCCACAAAAAATTTTGACAGTATTTAATTTTCTTTAAAACCAAAAGGTTAGCTTGGCTCTGAGGTCCTCATCTGAAAGATTTACATTTTTGAAACTCAACAGCCACAAACAAGGTAAAGAAACAAGTGGAGCAGTATANGATCAGCTAGCTTCTCTTTTATTTTATATAAGTCTTTAACAAAGCTATACTTATTAACATGATTTCATTGTGAATGCTCCATACACAGCATTTCAAACTAAGAATAAAATTGTCTCCAATCCACAGGGTAATTTGAATACAATGAAAAGCTAAGAAAACCAAATTCACTCCCTTCCATTACAAAGGGCAAAACATAAAAATATTAATAAACTGACTATAAGAGATGAAAAAAATTTATTCCATCTCTTTCAAAAATAAATGCTTTGTTCAAGTTGTGCATATTTTCAAATTACATTGTTTCCCTTAATGAATATTCCAGTATGTTTCTCAAAGTCCTGGTATAGTGAGTATGACAAGATGTTCACACACTTTTTATGGTAAGGAAGAACGCCAAGAATACAGCTGAAGAGGCCAGATTTGTAATATGGTAGAAACAGTCTGGGAATTCCTGATTTCTGTCTTATTTATTGGCAGCCAATACCAGATTTCCAGCAGAAAAGACCTTTCATCCAGAATTTAAACAACCCTCCCACAGCATCATGCTGAGAACAAATTTGTGGCCAGTAGAGGCAATGATAATTCCTCAAAGGCTTCTCAGTACCTACATAAATCCTTGAGCAACTTGCATTCATTGATGTTTATAGATACATGAAATTAATGTTAGAAGGAAGACGGCTTTGTCTGGGGGCCCGTGCTGGCCACAGCCCTCTCAGGGAGACACAGGGCAGCAGCTCCAGAGGAAATCCTGCATGTTGGCAGGCAGAAAAGGAAGAGAAGAGTCAGATTCACCACAGTGTAGGTCAGAAGGGAGGTTCCAGAAACATAAGCCAGATATTTGGCATTAAAATACCAGGTAGGAAGAAGGGAACTAAAACCAGTGAAGCACATTTCACTCTTAGCTCCCAGAATCATTTGGAGTTCCAGCAGTTCGCTCCCTTTACCCTGGCAGTTTGCTCCCAGTAATAGCAACCTGCCTTAGGATGCCCACTGTTGAAATGTGCCAAGTGCTCTGCAGTGCACAGTAATACCACTGTAGCTTTCAGAACTGGTAAAGTACATCCTGAGGCACAGAAGAGCTTTGCTTTACACATGGGACAAGTTTCTGCAGCTGGAGTTCAAATTTCCTGAGCCAAACCAAGGGCTCTCTTCCCTTTGCCTTCATTCCTGTGAGCAGAATTGCTTTGTTTGTAGAGAAAAAAGAAAAAAATTGGCAATGACTTAAGCTACACTCCCTCCATGTATATGCAGCTTTGTGTGCATTTACAGAATGCTGAACTAGAACTTATTGCAGCAGGCTTTCTCCAGGTTCAAAAAAATCAACAGATGCTCCTTTGTCTGGCACCAAATCCCTCCTCTGTCCCAGGCAGGATCAGTGTAATCTAAATCACTGCACACTGAGCTCCCCTGGAGCGAGGTGTTCTCCCTCAAGAGCCAGACAGCTCAAAGATCCAAAGACCCAATCTTTGGATGGCCAAGGCACACCTTGGATTCTCTGTTGTTGTTTTCCTCTTGCAAGCCTAAGGCCTCCATACAAATACATATTTCAAATCAAGCTTGAAGAGAAGTAGAACATGGATTTAAATATTACATTACGCTGTTTGGACTCTGGAACACTGAAATAAATCAGAAATGCCTTTAAGCAAAACAAAGCAAAAGAAGATGCTGATGTCTTTCAACTCTAGATAGCTTCTTACCCAGGTACTGGCACATTTTTTCTCATCCTGCCTTCCCAACAGCAAGAAGTCTATGGTTGGTATATCTCCCTGCTCTCTGAGAGAAAATGATTTTTTGCCTTGACAGCTGAAAGAAAAAAAACCTCTGATAGAATTTTGATTCAATGTTAAACATTTTAGATGTCAACATTATTTTGGATTCCAATAAAAAGAAGTTAAAACAATTAATTTAACTCAAAATGAGGTGTTTTACTTATAACTTTAGAGCCTCACTTGCCTACTGATATTACTGAAATCACACATTCAAATGACATGTCAAATGTTAAAATAAAATCTTTTGTCAGCTCCAGAATGAAACATTAAGGCTAATATTTTAGCATTCCCATTTCCTTTTCTTAAAGAAAATATTTGCCAAATTTAACAAATGTAGTTTTGATTTCCCAGAATTTTTCAGATTTCTAACTATTTATTTAAAAGTTAGACCTGGTATGACAAAATAAACAATTTTTCATCATGTCATGCAAATGTGAATAGCTACAATCAGACCAAATAAAAGAAAACAGGATAGAAAAAAAGAGTTTAAATTTACTGCTGAGTTATCTCAATCCTTGAGTTTTCTTCCTTCTTACAGATCAATCAAACAGTAAAATATAAAAAGCAGCAGTAATGCACCTGAAGACAGTAAAGATGGTGTAGAATTTGCAGACATATTCCATGTCTGTAAATCTCAGCAAACACCTTGAAAACATGACCTGAATTTTAAACTGATAAGGAAATAGGGGTGATGATCTCAAAACAGATGTGGTCTGTAAACCACAGTGAAGATTTTTCCAGTTGTCCTTGGTTTCAGAAGTAACGTAAATTTCAGGTGACTTTTAAGCTGACGGGAAGAAGATGCTTTTCTCCAAGCTCTAAGCCTTTCATTTATGACAATTCAGATACTGTCCCTATAAATTTAAGCGTATTAAATAATTTAAATAACATAATATTGCCCAGAACAGAACAAAACTTAACATAAGAATATCTAGTGAGGGCCCATCTGTTCAAGAAAAGAATGCTAATGAAGACTGGAAAAGGCAATTGCACTTTTATTTTGTTTTTAGTTGCTCTTTTTTATCTATTCATAAATTGCAAATGAGACAACTGAAACTGCCAGTATATTACAGTCATGTCCAAGACCTCCACAGTCAAGTATCCCACTTCTCCCTATGGGTCTTTCCAGCTTTTAGGAAAACCCTCTTAGTATAATTCCCACACTAGCCCACTAATACTTTGCAATTTGGCTTCTGGCTCCCATCCCTGTCTCTCAGATGTCTTTGTTTGCTTGCCCATTTCAAAGACAGCACATTTTGTAACACTAATTAGGACTGGACTGTGGCAATACAAAAATTGCATCTTCTCTAGGAGCTCTTCTATACCCTAATAACCATTTGTTTGGTAGATTTTGACTGCCCAGCAGGAACACATGGCCTTGGTTGGGGGTGGGACTCTGAACTGTGAGACTGTGAGGCAACAGCCTCTGCACAATAGTCCTGAAATCCCTACTGGAGACAATTTTGTCTCTCTAGAGTGTCTTTCACTAAAAGATCTTAGTTTTCTTCTTTTCTCTTATGCTCATTTAATGGAAATAAGGTTTCTACTCATTAGAAGCAACATTTGCATCCAATTCACCTCCAGGTTTTTTTGTTTCATTGCAACAAAACCAAGGGAAACGCCAGAAGAATCCAGTGAGTATTTCAGTGGCATAAGAATAAAGGGAAGAAGACAAAGCAACAATTTTATACTAACAGATGATCAATCTCAAGTTTTTCACGTTAGTAATAACGCCAAATCTTTGAGTTTAACAAAGTACAGGCAGAGAACAACGAATGGCTGTAAAGCTGTTGATTTGCAGTGAAGAGGGAGGGTTCCCAACTCCTGTGGAATTGGTGGAGGGCACATCAGCTCCTGCATAATACCTGATCCTCTGAAGCTCTGCTGTGACCAGGTTTGGGAGCTGCAGCTGCCTGTTCTCCTTGATAAACTTCATTTCTATTGCCTACTTAAACTACAAGCTGTGCCTATCAAGTGCTCTCTCAGGAAGCTCTCAGGCCCAGCACATTGGATTCCAGTCTTGGTGAAATTTGATAGAGTTTGCTTTAACTCAGACTACAATAATAATATACTACATTCACAAGGTTTTATGTTAATGAAATGGAAAAAAAAATTACTTGCTTGTCTTGATTTCAGCCCATGGCTTTGCCTCAAGCTAAAATACACGCTAAGTGAGCTTGAACTAATAATGTCATCTCTGTGATTGCTAATGATTTAATTAAATGACTATAGTTACATTCAAATAAATATCTGAATCTCATTTTCTGAAGTGCAAAAAATTCTTTTAATTAAACCTGATTACAGAAGTCATCGAAGGAAGTATTCTCTTAGTACTTCTACTGTGAAATGGAATCCATTAATCACTTTGATCTTCACATTTGAAATACTACAAAAATAAGTGCCTGTAAAAGGAATTGTTGTCATGTTCTATAGAAATACATTGGTACAAAATCCTATCTTAACGGGAAATTACAGATGAGAAATGAAAGGCTACTGAAGCTCAAAATTCAATAATGATGTTTCTTCGAAAATATCTCTCTCACTATCATGTGAAATTACTGAGATTTTTATTTTTCAAACAATGTTAGATTCTCAGTTTCAGAAGAAAATTAAGAATATTGTTGTGTGTTCTATGGTGGGACTACAGTTGCTGTGGGAACCACCACACTAAATTTCCATACAGCTGTGTTTGTCCTCAGCCAAACAGTGGAATTAAAATAGTTTTCAGTATTCATATTTTTGTTTTTTTAATAAGTAAAATAAAATTCCATTTCAGCAGAACCTCAGATTCAAATAAACACCTCAATTTCAACAATTCGAATTTTTTTCATATGTAACAGATCTTCAACACAAATAAATGCAACTGAAAATAATTTAATTTCTTTGACACATTGACCTAAATAGGCTTATTTCAGAAAACTGAGTTTTCTACCTGGACTGACATGCCTCAGTGTATTAAAGTTACTAGAAAAACATAGGGCATGTATTCTGGAACAGTCCAGTTCTGCTGCAGCTGCTGGATTCCTTTTACTGCCATTGGGAGGGTCTGTGGAAAATAAGGCTTATAAGAATTTAATACTAAACCCTTCCAAAGCTGGCCAGTATAATGCTTTAGCTTCTGTATAGTCTTCTTCCTCCAGGATAGTTCCTGAAGAGAAAGGCCTAGAGAGCAGCATAGAATTGCTATTTCTTGGGGAAAAAATCAATTATATATAATGGGTAATTTCTGAGCAACTAGCTCAAAGATATTTAAGTCTGGACTGCTGCAAGCATGACCTGGCTCTGTCCTGAGCTTTATGATCACATCATCCTGTAGCTTCTATTCCCCTGTCATAACCTGCTTGCCTGAATTTTGAGCACTCTTCCTGTGCTGTACATGTTATATTTTCTGATCTGCAAGATTCACATTCTCCCCACTAACTAAAGCAAAGATGCTTCTGTTTCTTGAATTTTGCTAAAATATTCTACAAAAATATATTTCCACAGCTACAGACCATGGCTGGTGCTAGATAGTCACACTGAATCTTAAATGTGTACCTCTAAAGGTACAGTCACTGTAAACTCTTTGCATTTTTAACAAGCTGCTGACGACCTTGGACAAGCTTAATTTTCTGCAGATACAGTGAGTAGAATATCCTTTCAGAAAAAAAAAAATAGGCTTTCTTACATGTTATAAAATTGAATCTGAGTTTTCAAACTTGTGGGGCAAGATCTCAGTCGATATAAATCCCTTCTGTTCACCCCAGTCTAGACAATTCAATTTAGGCTGCCTAAGAATCCAGACCAGGGTGTCCTTCTCTGATTAACAGCTATCAGATGATGTCCTGCAGAAGGACTGATACGTTCCTACTATCATTCCCCTGTTTTTTGTATCTGCCATTTACAATCTACATTGACATATTCCTTCCAACAATAAGATTCTACTTTAATTTCCTGTACATTGCTTGGTAACCTGGATTATACATTGCAGCTATGAAAGCCAGAAAATTTATAATTAGAGAGATTGGTAAAGGAGACTTGTGATTACATCCTGAATACTTCTTTTGAGCCCTTTTAGTCTAACAGGGTGTGGTGGTGCATTGCCCCCATCCTCCTCCCTCAGGCTGTTCTATGGTCTCAGGAATCCTCGTTAGCCTTGGCCTTGACTAATGGCCCCGTGGCTTAAACTCCCCTTGAGTTTATCAGAAACACTGTCTGCAGCAGGAATTCTGTTGCCTAACCAAGGGAGGAGACAAGAGATAATCAGTCATCCCTGGACAGCCTTGGCACATTACTTGCCTAAATCATAGCCCAAGGAGAACAATACTATTGTTACTGGACTTTAGAAAAATTCCAATAATTGCTGTATTGGATTACAGCTGGGATGGACATTGACTGATGACTAATGCCAATCCTCCTGCAACCTCATAAGCAGTGGTGCTAAGTGAGGCCCTTGGAGCTCTCTGGGGTCACAGGGGGCTGTGGCAGCATCTCCCCAGGTGGGACAGCTCAGCTCCCCAGCCCTCACCTTTGCAATACTCAAGGCCACCCTGAAATCTGCCAGAGGGCCTGAGCTGTGACCCCCATGGTCGAGGCTCGCCCCTTGTCTGCTGAGAAATGCAAAGGCATCCAAAGTGTTCCACTGAATGTGAGGGGAATTTTAGCAGGTACCTCTGTACATCTGCACATTTACATCCCTGTGTCAGTGTGTATGCAGGTGTGAATTGACTGAAATATTCCATACCAGGCACAGTGTGAACATTGCCATCTCAGATCCAGAGCTAATGCTGTCCTTATGGGAAATCCTATTGGATCAGTCATCGATTAAGGGCTGTTAAATGCTTTTGATGTAAACTGTTGACCAAGCTGGAGGCTAAGTTTGGACTCAGCCTCGCTTAGGCTCCATCAGGAACACAGAAAGCAAGGGGGACTATTCTGAGCCTCATTACCCAATGGGAGGGTCTCCCTCACCTGATTGCATCATCAACCTTTTGTGTCCCTATCCCTCTCCATCCTTACCCTATTGTGTTCCTGGTCTCTGTAAATCATTCTAAACACATTCTAATCTGAATTTCCTTTGCATGCTTCATCTATGCAGTAAATAATAGAGTGAACTGTGCTGTCAAACTTCATTAATTTGTGAATTTTCACAAATTTCTATTAAACCCGCTTTTGCTAATAGCTTTGATGATGATGCTTTAAGTGACCTAAACCACTCATTTGTGACACTAGACCCCATTGATAACATTCCTGGCAAATATTTAAACCTTTCCAAGTACCTAGTTAATATTTATACCAGACAACACATTGTAATCAGACAATTAAAATCAAAAAAGGAAAAGACTCACTGACAAACACAATCAAACCTCTCTAGACATAAATCTCTTTCTATGTCTCCTCTACTGACATCACCAAGTGAAGCTGACAGACATAATAGCACACTAAAATTACATAATTTAAAATCTTATTTTAGGAATTTTATGTAATCTGCTGGCTGCTGTGCATTGAAATAAGAAATGATAAGAAGCAACACAAACCAAGACACCTTCATACATAGAGCATCTTACTGACAAGCTATTTTAACCTTTTCCTGAATTTCACTACAACTCTCTTGCCAGCTGTCAGAAGACATGGCAGAAGATGCATCTAAACATTCCAAGGCCCTCTGTTGACATTTCCATTATCCTGAATCTCCTCTTGACAAAAGTTAATGAGACACTTCACTCCTATCCAACCCAAACTTTAACTTCTGACACTGCTGGGATTCTGAAATTTTTTCTTTTGTCCATGCTGTACCTTTACACCGAATCTTGTTAATTAAAACATCTCAATACCAAAAAATACTTTTAAGAATTGCAGTTTTGGCCCTTCCCACCACAGACTGAAAAGCCATATGATGTTTATTAGCATGCAGCAAGTGCTACTTGGAGTTGGCTGGGAGGTTGATGGAGTTGACTTGAATGCCATGCTCATGCTGGCAGATCTCCAGCTCCTCTTTGCCACCTGCAAACCACATCCTCCCTCACAAAGGATGCTCATTTCACCATTCCCTGCAGCAACACCAGCTTCTGAAAAAATTCCTGCTTTCCCTTATTTTTCAGGTATGGGAAGTGCTCTTACACAAAAGTAAGGCCGTTGTAGAGCTTTCCAGATAAATGACTTTGAGCTGCTGAGTAGTTTGCTCCTCATTTGACTCAGTGCAGCCTTTTTGTCTTTTTTGAACAAGTCATTTTTGAACTGACTTTTAACTATGGTTCAGTACAAGTATGGCTACAGGTCTTCATTTAGCCTACACAGGAGAGTCAGTGCTTCATCTTGAATTGTGGGTTGAAGAAGTTCTTTAAGAAAATGATGAATTTACTGAACGATAGAGATTCAGGTCAGCCAAAATGATTGGAAAATTGAATTTGTTGAACTGTTTCGAAATTAATGGGGAGAAGGAGTACTAAAAACATTTAAGAAATAAAATGAATGACAGCAGCATAGTCTGAAAACCTTTCACAGACATAATAGGGAATATTCCAAAACAATTTTAAGACTTGTATTTTAAGGGTTTTGTGTTGTTTATCACATGATTTCAGTTCTTAAATTTAAAGATATTTCCTGCAAATTACTAAAATGGCACATCAGCTAGAGATGTTGCTGCATTACTGTTTTTGCAAGATTTTGTGTGAATGATAAATTCTTCCTCTTGGAGGACAGTGGAATAGCCTCTATAATTCAATTAGCCTTAACAAAATAGGTGCCTAGAATTAGAAAGAGCTACCTGAATCTCAAGTTTAAACAACTCTTTGTAGGCTAGCACTGCACTACCAGGTTGGTTTAACAAGCAATTATAATTATTAAGAGACCAGTGTCTCTATTAAAAGATCAGGGAAGAACCACTACAGCTCCAGCTATGAATATAATTGGATGTTTAATGAAATGTGTCTACCCAGTGTTCTTTTCCCTTTTTAACAAATTCATTTTAGAATTAGAATGCAGGACAGCAGTGCACTCAGAGATATTTCAGGGGGAAAGAGGACTTATTTTATGCTAAGCTGATTTATTTCTTTTTGAAATCTGACAGTACAATTAACAAAAGGAGTAAAAGTAAAAAAAAGTTAAAAATTATTGCAACTACTTATGTACAGCACAACATGAATTTTCAAAAATGGTGACTAAGTTAATTATTCATTCTGCATTTGAACACTCAGGTAATCTGAAAAGGTGGAAAGCTCCCAGGATCAGTAATTTACATATCTCCCTGAAATCTACTGTTTCTAGTTTTAGACTCACAAATGCAGAAGTGCTATACCCTTCCAGAAATTAGGCGTGCTGGAGAAGCATCGACCATTTTCAAATCTTTAGAAGAAGAATTCTAACACTGAGATTCCTGTCTGCTGCAAACCAGAGCTCTGGCAAGACCCTGCTAGCTGAATAACCAGGATTCTTAATTAGTATTTACACAAAGGTTCTTAAAATTTCTTCTCAGATCCAAGTCTTTAATCAAACTTAAAGGAAACAAGCATAAATTCTCTGAGTAAAATGAATGATTGACTGTATCTTAGATTATATGAGAGGAAAGTTAATTCATCCCTGGAATACAGTGATACATCTTTGGTGGAACTCACCACTTCCGAATGAGCAGGCAGAAAGGGTTGAAGAATATGCAAGACAGAGTGCTGGAAACATTTGTTATCCTAAGTCAATAAAAAATAAAATTTGTGTGTGGTCCATATCTAAGGCTAGGCTTAACTCCCTCTAAATGGAGATGAAGGGATTATACATTTAGGTGGAGATTCCTGTATCCCAAATTAAAGGCAAGTTATTTTTTAATAAAGCATGTTCTGTAGTAAGGGCCAGTTTCCCATTTTCACTGTGATTCCATTGCTAATATGCATGTTATTGAGGATGAAGTATTGTACTGGTTTCTCACATGGTGGAAAGAATTCTTTTCTTATTTTAAGTAAGTAAAATATTTATGGCTTGTTTGTAGTTTTCGTGGTGAAGTAACTATAGCAGATGGTCTGCTATTGTCATTTTTACACACAGATATTTTTGAAATCAGCTCTGGCCTCAGCAGGAGCTACAGGACACGACATCTTACTGCTCATGGTCACAGCCACCACAGGAGAGGACCCCAGGGTCCATCAGGAGACAGAGGAAGCAGCAGAGATCAGGCAGCAACAACCACAGGCGAGGCTGTGAGCTGGGAAGCTGAGCTCTGTGGGGCAGCACCAGGCACCCCAGGCTGCTGCTCTGCTCTGAGCCTAGCACAGCTCCACGGGCTGCTGCTCTGCTCTGAGCCTAGCACAGCTCCACGGGCTGCTGCTCTGCTCTGAGCCTAGCACAGCTCCACGGGCTGCTGCTCTGCTCTGAGCCTAGCACAGCTCCACGGGCTGCTGCTCTGCTCTGAGCCTAGCACAGCTCCACGGGCTGCTGCTCTGCTCTGAGCCTAGCACAGCTCCACGGGCTGCTGCTCTGCTCTGAGCCTAGCACAGCTCCACGGGCTGCTGCTCTGCTCTGAGCCTAGCACAGCTCCACGGGCTGCTGCTCTGCTCTGAGCCTAGCACAGCTCCACGGGCTGCTGCTCTGCTCTGAGCCTAGCACAGCTCCACGGGCTGCTGCTCTGCTCTGAGCCTAGCACAGCTCCACGGGCTGCTGCTCTGCTCTGAGCCTAGCACAGCTCCACGGGCTGCTGCTCTGCTCTGAGCCTAGCACAGCTCCACGGGCTGCTGCTCTGCTCTGAGCCTAGCACAGCTCCACGGGCTGCTGCTCTGCTCTGAGCCTAGCACAGCTCCACGGGCTGCTGCTCTGCTCTGAGCCTAGCACAGCTCCACGGGCTGCTGCTCTGCTCTGAGCCTAGCACAGCTCCACGGGCTGCTGCTCTGCTCTGAGCCTAGCACAGCTCCACGGGCTGCTGCTCTGCTCTGAGCCTAGCACAGCTCCACGGGCTGCTGCTCTGCTCTGAGCCTAGCACAGCTCCACGGGCTGCTGCTCTGCTCTGAGCCTAGCACAGCTCCACGGGCTGCTGCTCTGCTCTGAGCCTAGCACAGCTCCACGGGCTGCTGCTCTGCTCTGAGCCTAGCACAGCTCCACGGGCTGCTGCTCTGCTCTGAGCCTAGCACAGCTCCACGGGCTGCTGAGCTGCAGGGAGGTGCCAGCTCTGACTCCAGCCCAACTGTGAAATCTCAGCCTGGCTGCAGACCTGCAGTTTTCCATGGACGTGCACGTCTACAGAGAAGAGAAGGAAAGTTCCAGCTACAGAAATGGTAAAAAAAGAAATGGTTTTTATGTACAAGTTTTAAATTACTTCTGCAAATGTTTTTAATCAGGATACCTGAATGAAGTTGCTACATATTCTCCTGGAAGGATGCTTTTAAAGTAATCTAATAGTGTAAAATAATGTTCAGCTTTCCTGAACAAAAACTAATCTCACACCTGCCAAATATGTCACTCAATAACCACTTTGTGGAGCCCATAAATGTGGCTAGTAAAAAAAAAAATCTCTTATTTTGAGCCAGTAGTATAAACTACAGGCTGAATTCAGGAACAAATATAAGAAACAAATCGAATTCTTCTTTTAGATATCATCATCTACTTTGTGATGACAGAATAAATTGCCATTCAATCTAAATTCAGCAATTATGTAATGTGAGACAAAAAAAGCCCACAGCAAAAACCAAAACCTGCAGATCTGTGCAGACCTTGAATTAAGCCTCTGCACTTCATGCTGGAACAAATTAATAAATGCCCCATGTTCTGATTCTGTGGCCTAAATGTTGAGCATTAGACAAAAAAAAAAAAGTTGAAATGCTCTAATTGTTTACCAAGCAATGTATACTTATAGCTTAATGCTGCCCCTAATTATTTTAATCTTAACCAAAGTGAAATCCAAATTGAAGTGAAGTGTATACTGACTTGAAGCATTAACTTTATGACAAATGCCACCTGATATTTAATACTAGACAGAAAAGTCTTCAGTATAACCTTTCCAAAGTTACACCACTGTTAATAACTGACAACTGATCCTAGCATAAGCTTTCTACACCTTTGGGCAGAATTTTCCCACCATCAAGTTAATTTCCTAATGAAACTTTATTTTGGGGTAGACAAGCATTCAAGAATAAATCAGGCTGTGAACACCATCCTAAGCTGGAAGCATGGGAATGGAATACTGGTCACACCAGTAATTGGTCACACAGCAATTGCTGTGGCAGAATGGGAAAGGAGAGGGCAGAAGCAGAGGACTCCAAAGGGGTGTGGCACAAATCAGATGAAAATAGAACACACAAGTGTGTCCTCAAGGATGGGGCTGGGGAGAAAGCTGGAGGGAAATTCAGTCTAGCAATGTTTTACTCTTTTGATCAAAATATGAAAAAGAATGAACCACAAAGTTTAACAGATCCCTTTTTTTCCACAACTGAGTTACAACATGCTCCTTTCTCCTTTGTCTTTCGCTTCTCCCCAGTGCTTTAAATGACCTACTAACTCAGGTTTAGATCTACTGGGAAGGCTGGGTAATGATATCTCAGAGTACAGCAACTTTTTCCACTTCTCTTGTTACAAAAGGACAAATGATAAAACCTATCTTCATATTGGAAATCATAATTATACCAAAAAATGCTACATAAATTAACAAGGGGGTCCTTTCATTTGTAAATAAAATGAATTAAAAATTACTGAACAACACAAAATACAACTATAAGATGCTTTTCCTGCTTGGAGTGATTGACTTGTTTGATGGCTTTTTTTCTGCCTTAACTAAGGCAAAATTATATCTATGATGCATTGAAATATTTTGCATATTGCTTTGAAAAAAAAGAAAGCCTTAAGGAATTGCACAACATATCTGAGGATTTCTTTTAGTTTCTTGTAGAGGAAAATAACTAGGATGCCATCCAGTTATCTATCAACAGGATTCCTTGCAGATTTAATATCTGGTGTATAGAAGAATCACAATTTTGTGCATAAAATGTTAAGAGCTTTTGTTTAGAATCAATTATATTTGCAGACATAGAACTATTCCACACATGTACACCAAGAAACATACCTTACCTAATCTGTGTTTTGAAATTATTATAATTAAAGTCTGTGAAAAAACGTTGCCTTTTACCATCCAAAGGAATACAATCACAGTGAACAAATTTGCATCTGCTGTTGCTCTATATTAGAAGAGCCAAACAAAAGAAGAAAGCATTAATATTCATTTGTTTTTATTTAGCTCAGAAGAGAGTCTGACATTGTTAAAGAAAGAGACACTGGGCTAATGAAATCCATAAATAGATTTGATAACGTGTGAGGAAATCAGCTGGAGCAGTAAGTGAGGAAAAAAGAATTCGGTTCTTGAATTTTTCACAGATGAGAAAATCCCATCTGATATTGGGAAACAAGTCTGTGTTCTTGTTTTTTTCATTCAATTGTATTTTTTCTTTGTAAGAAAAATCTAGCATACATTTATAATGACAAGAGATGAACTTCATCTGCTTCTGTAAAAATGGTAGCAGTGTATTTCTGTGCATTAAATCTTGCAGTACCAGAACAATTAATTTGTTTACCTGATACTTACTGCCATGGTATAAAAGCCTCTCTGGAAACTCACAGGAGGTTCTCATTGTTTTTTTTGTATGTACGAGCATAGTCTTTTATCTGTCTTGTGACATTTGGAGATTTAGTTTTTGGTTTCACTTTTCTGGCTCTTACTCCAGAGTCATTCACATCCAAGATCACTACAACCATGCAGGCAGAAATGTTACAATATCCAGATTTTCTTCTTGGTCTAGACCCCATACAAATATTCTCAATGCTTTATGATTATGTGCATGACATCTGGCCTTTAATGCCTTTATATTTCTAGGATTTAGTTGTCAGGCAGTTTGAATGATTATTTCCTGGTCTCTTGCAGCACTCAATTAAGTTTCATCCTTGACAACCTTTGAAAAGTTGCTCTGCTCTGCCTGAACAGAAATCTCACAATCTCAGACTCCATTAGAACTCTCTTGTGGAGAGACTCAGTGGTGTCCTACAGAGCTTTCACTTCAGCTTAATACAGCTGGAAAGCAGCCAGTTCACTTGAAAACCACATTTCACTATTTCCGTTTCTTTATAGTCCCTGGCTGCAGGAGGATTAGCCTCCAGCTCCAAAGCAAAAGACTGCAGTGCTTTATTTCTAGGAAGACAGTAATGGGGATACTAAATTGTTTAACTTAATAATGAAAAATAATTTTAAGGTAAGAAAAATACCATGCAAATCTTGAAATTTATGGGGGGTTCTAATCTGGTCAGACACCAATTCATTCATACCTTAGTTTTGCTTTTCTCACATTTTCCCTTCCCTTCAGGTACCAGTGTAGATCACCAATCCTTTTAAAGTTGGAAAAAATAGGTAAAAATAAGAAAATCAATGTTAAAATTGAAAAATTCACTACTATTTCTTCAGTCATTTTGAAGGATTCAGTCAACTTCCACTCAGAATAGTTTTGGCACCAAAACCTTTCCCAAATAATACACATGGACTTTTAAAGACAACCCAGAACTTCCTCTGCTTATGCCAACCTTGCTGTATGAGAGGTAGATAAGTGTTACAACTTTTGTATCAAAATTCGTGTCTCTATCACTTCAGTGCACAAATCCAGTAAGCTTGCCACTGGAAATTTTCCCAGAAGGATCTGAGGCTTCAACCCATGCAGTCTGGAGGTTTTGTGACCTTTGACAGATGGACAATACTTTGTTTATGTTAATGGAAGCAGTTTCAGATAAAAAACACCTTACCAAAATTTCTAGAAGTCATTTACAGAACAATTAGTTTGGGGAAAATTCTTTTATCAAGTTTGCCTCCACTAATGAAATTATTAAAGACCATTTTAAAAATGGATCCGGAGTAGATTCAATAAAGTTTGTCAGAGTTTAAAAACCAAAGCTGCTTTTTCTGGCAGTTCTGACTCAAGTCAGCTACTGCCCGGGCAGGGGACTGCCAGTGGATGCATGTTCTGACTGCAGGGGAGCAGAGCTTGCATGAAACCAGCCAGGATTAACATCAACATATCCCACACCAGTCGACCAGGAACCTAAGTGGAGGAAAATTAGGAATGACTTGGACCTGCAAACACATCAGGGAATATTTCATTCAGCCTTTACTCTAGACACAACGAGATCCTGTTGCCATCAGAGTTGCAGGTAACAAGTATCTTCTATTTATAATTCAGATATTTTGACTACCACTGATAAAATTTTCTTTTGCCCTTGCACACATACAAGAAAAAAAGCACTTGCTAGAGCAAATGCTCTAAGATTTCAATAGAGAGTTACAGGGGTGTAATAAAGAAGAAAAAAAAATAAGCCTTTGGAAAATTATTTTCCACAGAGGTACCTTAAAGTCCTTGGCTGCAGCTAGCATACATTTGTTTTTCTGGAAAGAGCACATACACTATTGTAGCTGATTACTTATCCAGATTTATTGACTTTGCTCTACTTACAAAATTATCATTAGCTCCCTGATGCCAATAACTGGAAGAGAGTTTCTAGATTTTTCATGCCAGGAATAAGGCCTTGACTTTCCTCTAAAGCATTCCAAGTGTTTTTCCAGTATTTAGGTTTTCATCACTGGTTCTTTCTATCAGCATCAGAGCAGAGGGAATGTAGAGACAATAGTGACAGTAATAAAGAGACTTCTGAAAAAGAAATCACCAGCCCCATTGCTGTATTCCTTGCATACTGGTCAGCAATCCTCCCAGGGTAGAAAAGAAGGCTGTATCTCCCTGTAAAACCAGGGAGTCCAAACATAAATGATCTGAATGGAAGGAATGTAAGAAACAGGCAAGAATTTCTCAGAAGGGCTCTGAGTCACTGGGCTGGCACCAGAGACCACACTGAGGCAGGAATACTCAAGCATTTGGGGACATGCAGAATTTGGCTCAAACTTCCATTTCCTGTAGAACTGGATCTTTTAAAGCATTGCTCTGAAGGGATGAGTTTTACCTTCACTATCTTCTAGCAAGAAAAAGAGAGGTCAGCACATTGGAATATCTCTTAGGAAATCTCCCTATTTATAACAGCTCCACATGAAAATTTATCACAGGGAAAAGCATGGACTGTCTGTCCTTATCACAGGTTGTGCTCAGAACTGGAGAACAAATGCTTGCAAGCCCACCTATCCCTTTAACAGTATTACTGAACTACCAACACACTGAGCAGGAAATGAGACAGTAAAAGAACAAATCAGCTGAAGTTACAGGAATACAGAGAAACCTGTAAGAACACAGACTTGTACCATGCACCAAGGAGAAACTATTGGGTCAAAATGCTAGACCTCAATTAAATATACAGCCTGTATTTAACATGAGGTAGTTGATACTTGTTAGTAGCACAAAGTACCTTGTACCATCATAAATTCTAATTAGCTGAATTTTGCCAGTTGTCTCTAATTTATGACCTCATTTGTTCTTACACAGAAATTTGTAATATACCAATTTAGAGTCTCCTAGTCCCAACCCTACACATAACATTATACTTAATGTGCAGGAACCACAATTGCCATTTCAACCTTGAAATATCAACATGGTAAGAAATGTCTTTTTCCTCTGATTTTAAAGCAAAATAACCTACTTTGTCTTCTCTAGCTGTAACCCTCACCCTCCCAAACTTCTGTGTTTTGTATAATACCACAGTAAGCACTACCTGCTCCATGTGATGTGACACTGCTAAACTTCCTTTCCCCCAACCCCTTGCTGCTCACAGCTAATGGAAGACCGAGCCAAGAAATCATTTTAAGGCATGTCTACACTAAAGAAATTGGATGTACTTTAGGAAATCCAGAGCCAGGTCCTGAGACCAGAGTCCATGCACTTTAGTGCTAAAAGGATTTATTTACTTGTGCCCAGAATGTCTTGGAATGCCTCACTAGGTCTGTGCAAACATGATAAATGGCATGCAAACCCAACCTGGCTTGTATCTGGTCCCTTTACATACCTTTTCCTTATGTTTTCTGTTCATTTCTGTTTTTGAGATCAATAGGAGCACGTGGGCTCTCTTACCAACACAGCCATACAAATCAGCTGTGACTCTAGAAAATGTAATGTATTCTGCAGCTCCATTTAGTTGTTTTGTTGTTGTTGTTGTGCATGATACCTTTTCACTTGTCTCCTTATTTTGATGTGCCCTTTATTTTGATTTAGGCATGTGTTTATGCTTGGAAGCTATTAAAATAAAATAAGAACGATAGAGTTAATCATTATTATAATGAACACAGTCTATCTCCTCGCCTTTAAGTATCTCCTGGTTTGCAACATATGAATCACTCTGAGAAGACACTTTTGGTAGTTCTGAAATTGAAAAATTTGGCAAAAATATAAAATAATTGTGACACTTCAAACAGAAGCCCTATTATTATACTTAATAAAACTGTTTCAAAAGCTCAAGGTGTGCAAAATTTTCTACCCTCACTATTACTATTTAATATTTTGTATTTTAAAATTGTAGCCCACATGACTTCCTTGGTTTTTATTTTGTATTTTAAAGTTGCAGTCCATGTGTGACTTCCTCCTTTTTTCCTCAATATGTCAAAATTTTTAATCACTTTCATCCTGAAAGAGTACTCAGAGTGCATGAAAATGCATAATGCCTACAGCCATACTGTCTCCAGCTGTGATCTTGTCAGAACTTATAAGACAAGTGGGTCTGTACTTGAGTGGCAGGGCTCTAAGAGCAGTGCAGGTAGAAGTTACACTGCTGAAGCAAGGGGTGACTCTTCCCAGGGGGCTGCACCGGGCTCTCTTGCATTCTGTAGGTTGGGTTTGGTCATGCAGGTCAGCAGACACAGCATGTCCTCAAAACACCACCAGTCACACAGAGCTGAGCAAAGTGTGACTGAGGGGCAGGCCAAGCTCACACCTGAGTACTGGGTGTTACTGTACTGAGGTAGTTGTGCTTCCGTGCCATTGGAAACCAACATTGCTGGACAGTTTGCAGCCACTAAAACCTCAGACTATGCTGTTCATTGTTAACTTGCTACAAAAAGTTGGTAGTCCAGAGATGCTGAATTCTAACCTGGACAACTCTTGCTAAAACCTATGACTTTCAGATGACCTTGTTACTATGCTTGAATACATTAATTGCTAAACTTAATTTACTTCTTTGTTTTGCCCGTGATTTGTTACAGAGTGACTTCTGTGCGTATTGCAGAGTTTGTATAAATCAAGGTTAAAACTGCAATGAATTTTGGAATACCTGTTGATAAACAATGCTGAAGAACACAAGATATTTATCATTGTTAATATTCACTGGCTGGGCTAATCCATATTCATAAATAATTCCTTGAATATATGAAGCATTAACATTTATAGTTTGGATTTGTAATTATCTCTAGGGTTACAGACAAAAACAACGTCTCCTTTGCTCTAATACTGCTCTAACCCAAGGACAAAAGAGAGAAGGAGGCAGGCAGCTGTCCCTGTGCTGTGCTGGGTTTGTAAACAGCTCAAGTGCTGCTCATCACAGATGCCACAGGAGCTGTGCACACACTGCTGAACAGACCTTGTCAGCCCCTGAGCTGGGGGTCCTGGCTGGGGCCTTCCATGACAACCATGTTTTGTTTATACCATGCCTAGAATAAAGTATGTGCAAGAAAGAACAATTTCATCAGAAATAAGGTTTGGGGTGATTTTTTTGTTTGTTTTTGTTTTTAAACTTACACATCTATGATCCAGTGTGTTGTATTTGCAAAAAGTATTCCACACTCTAGATACTCTTTCCAATCTTATTCTATTACAAAGTATAATGTGAAATATGGACAAGAAGAAAAAAGGTAAAATATTAACAATTTTAATTGTTTTTTGCACACTGACAGATTTTAAATTGCTTATCAGCAGTGATGCAGCTAGACTGAGAGGCTGACACTGGGTGGTGGCTGCAAATGTTTACAGAAATGCAATTTTAGCAACACAAGCCCTGATCCCAGACACAGTGTTAAAGTTAAGAAGTTGGTGCACAAGTGTCCTCGCTGTCCCTGCCAGCTGAAGGCTCTTGAGCAGCTAGAATCATCTTCCTGTGACTATCAACTGCACAACAGCTTTTTGTCACAAAAACCATGCAAAGTTAGCTTAACATCATACAGAGGCAGGCCCAGAATATTTTGGTCCCATATTTTGTGACAGAAATGCATGTAATATGTCTTGAAAATGTAATAACTGTTCATGCAGCAAACCTGCTGGCTCTGGAAATGCCTTTGACACTTTAAATACTCAGCAGCATTAATTCATATTAGGGACAAAAACCCTCAAACTCCTTCTTTAAATTATATAGCAATTCTGAAACAAAAAAAACCCAACAAAACAAAAACCAAACAAACAACCCCCCACCCAGACCCCAGATTAATTGAAAAAAATGCAATCTGTAGCTACATTTTTATGCCAAACTTCCAAGTCTGTAACATTTTAGAGCCAAATGACAAGCTCATGAAAACAGGAATTTTAAACCTGTTAAGGTAAGAACATGAATGGCTGTTCTGTAACACCTATTGAACTCTTTTCTGAGCTAATGTATCAAAACCTGTCTATAATAAACGTTTTAGATAAGATCTAATAAATAGACATCTGCATTTAAAATTTTAGAGATTCAAAGTCATTGGATCAAATTTATTTCCGGTGAAACACATTTCTCCCAAATCACCCATGGTAAAGATATTCCATATAAATTTCTGTTTGTGAGGGTCTCATTAGGATGTTTCCTTACTTTAATCATGCTGTAAAACTTGCTGTGGCCATGATGACAAAGATTGATATGGAGAACAGCTCAGCCTTTCTTTAAATTTTGCTTTTTACACTGCTGAGTATCTTGCCTCCATCATCCTTCTAAAAAGGTAATGGAAAAATAGACTCAAAAAAGCTGTTGCAGGTTCTAGAACAGTTCTGGAAGTCATAGCAAACAACTGAACTGTGCAGGCACTCCATTTGCCACAAGAAGAGTTTGGTATTTAGCTAATTAAAATACCCCAGATATCACTCATTGTAGACAGAAAAGAAAATAGAGCCTGGCCTAAATGGAAAAGAATATAGGAATCAAAACAGATTGGCTAAAGTGAAAGGTACAGAAACAACCAGGAGTTGTATGGAAATAAACCTCAAATGAACACATAGCATTGAGAAAATGAAACAGGCAGAACTGAGTTATTTCCAGCCCCTCCTTCTGAGTGGATTAGACAAGAAATGACAGGCTACATCAGATTAGTTTGGATTCATCTAGGTTTGTTTGATAACTGGTTTTCTAACCCAAAAGGATCTAGACTAGCTGGAGTCCAGGAAAGCAGCACATAGGAGTCCATTAGCTGAAATAAAGAAGGTGAGGACTGAAAAACTAATTGTAAGAGAGCAAGGGAAATGGATTAATAGAAGATAATGTAGTATCAGCAACCAAAGAATATTGGAAGGCTAGACAGAAACAGAGGAATAGAAACAGAATGAATTTGGTATCGTAAAACATCAGGTCTTAATGGCCTAATTAAAAAACAAACAACAAACCCAGAACTCATGATATAAAATAGGAGTTCTTCAGTGTAAAAGTGACTGAGAAGCATATGGACCTGCAATCTGAATGTAAGATGAGAACAAGCTGCCACAGTGACACCTATGAAAGTAACAGAGACATCATCTACTTCTTTAAAAGCAGGTAATGCTTGAGGGAAGAATACACAATATTAAACAGCTTTGACTACAGTATTGGCTATAATTTTGCTCAAATAAAGGGGACTGGTGAAGCCTGACTTACTTCTGCTAACAAATGAAAGCAGAGGATGGATAGAAGCCCATTAGTGTCTATAAATACATCACAGGGATAAATGCCAGGAAGAGGAAAGATCTCTTTGTGTGAAAATAGAAGATGCTGGCACAAGAATAAAGCAGCATGAGCTTTCCCTGAATAAACTGAAAATTGGATGTCAACAGAAGGTTTTTAACCAAAGGAATGACTTTTTGTGAGTAACAACCTCCCTATAGGCACAGCAGATCCACTCCCTTGCTAAGCTCCCAGGAAGCAGTGACAGGAGCCTGCAATGACTGGGACCATAACTTCCTCACCTCCAGGATCCTCTCCAGTTTTCTTATTACTTCAGTGCAGACCTGGTGAAAGCCTTGGAGTTGACATAATAAGGGAAGACATTATAAGAATCTGCAGACAGAAGCTGAATGTGTGGTCTCAGAGATTTACTCTTCTCACTGCAAAAGTATTAGCATTAATCTGCCTGGCACAAAAGAATAGCTTTGGAAGACTAATAGGAGATGTATTTGCAAGATCTCTGACTCCCTCAGATTTCTGAAATACAGTATCACAGACACAGCATTGCTACCTAAATTCTTCCTAATACTCCTATCTCAATTCTAATAACAGAAATAAAGCTGGGGCACATCAGGGAAGCTCACTGACATTGACACAAGGCAGAAAGTTGAGAAATACTTTATAGATCTAAAAATAAAACCAAGCAGACATAAACCAGTGAACTTTTTCCACAGACCTCTTTGTTTTCCTTTCACTGCTTTTTCTATTTTGGGGGNAGGGAATGGGAATTTGATAAATGGGAGGTGGAATATTCTAAGTATCACTAAAGGACACACAGCAGTCAGACACTTCCACACACCTTGCATTTCTGCTTTTGGCTAAGTTGCCATCCAGACACTCAACAATTTCATTTTTTTATTAGAAAAGAAGGTAAGTGGATCTTAATTTTTCAGATGCAGATGAACACTATATTGCAGCTGATTCAGTCTGGGGAGCAGCTCCTGCCAGTCTGCTTTCCTAACCAAAGGAGAGACTTATTTAACCCTCCAGTACCCTGCAAGAGGCTTCCATCTCCATGGCCACTGCCCTCCCACCCTGCTGCCCACCCACCCACCTGCCTCTGCCCTCTCCCAGCTGACTCAACTCATCCTTGGGTTTGACCCATATCCCAAAAAGTACCATCAGCACTGGAAATTGCACCCTGTTGCTCATCTTCACAAAACAAAAGGGACCCTAGTGGCTACAATTTGAAGTTTAAGGAACTGTGATTTAAAAACAAAGCACAAAGCCCAGCAGTTCCTGTTAATAATTTGCATAATAATTAAAATTATAAGATGCTCTTTACAGAAAAAACGTCAATATAAACAATATTTATAGGAACAAAGTATTAATTTGATATGTGATAAGAGGAATTAGGTGTATCACATGTTTTCAGTTGAAATATGAAAATTATTGGTTTTTGCTATGCAAATATGCAGAATTCCACTTCTTCTAGACTACCCTTGTGAGGTTTTTGCAGCAAATAATCTTAACAAATAAGATATAAAGAGAATATTCAAATATATTATATTTCTATGATAAGAGAATCCTGTGTCTGTGTTACAAAGACAGCATCCTACAAAACTCACTGTATTTTTTCCCAGATAAGATGCATTTGCCCTTGGGAGAGGCACATGCTTGCCTGGCACCTCCCACACTGCCAGGTGAGCCCCTGTCCCACTTGGAGCCGTTCCCCTGAGCACCAGTGAATTTACAAGTCCCTCCAATCAGCCACCTCACTGCCCCAAAGTCGCTGCATGGCACCCTCTGTGGCTCTCCCTGCCTGCTAATCCATTCCCAGGGCTGTTCTTTAAGAATTCCCTCATGGTAAACAGACTGCAGGCACCATATCCTGGGCTTAATCCTCTGAACTAGTGGGGAAAACAACCACCAATGCTCACCCATTCTGCATTTTGCCTGTTGGTCTTCAAGGCACAATGACAGCCAGGAACACAGTGGGAAAAATCATTTTCTTGTGCACTTCTCCTTTCTGTTTCTAGATGACCTTTATTTGTGGAGTGAAGCAAACTGCTGTGCAGAATGTCAGAAGAAAACCACACCAGGGTCTTCTTTCAAGGAGACTTTTTTGTTTGGTTTGTTGTTCTCTTAATCAAAGAAACCTAATTCACATAGAAAGTGTCTGTTTGCTCTTTGTGTCTGGAAAAACATAAGAATTACAATGTTAACATTTCCAAATGGCAAAAAATGAATTTCAAATAGCTGGCAATGACAATGCTTGATAAACACATGCTGGCTGAAATTAATTTCTCTTTCACACCCACTATGCCTGAACCCCATATTAACCATATGCTTTTGCAGACTAAGTTTAGTTCTGTGCCTAGTTTATAATCTGCTTTGTTGCAATGCAGCTATAATAACCTAAAGTTCCCAAAAATTTAAGCTAAAGGGAAAAATAAAGCTAACTGTGAGATTTGCAAAATCGTGCAAGAGACAGAGCACTTGTCCTGTATAACAAAACCCTGCCAAAACTTCAAGTAAGCATTTAGTAGTGACAGTATTTTGCTATGAATCATACTATCTGTTGCTGGCTTCAATTCCATTGATAATTTTGTACTTATTGTACAAATTCTGTGGTTAACATTATAGAAAGTTAAATCACACAGCAATGAAAGTATGATAACACTTCACATTCAATTTCAGCTTCAGCATGTGTCAAGAATTCTGAATATGTACCTTGTTTAGAGAGTTGCCACATGAAGTTGCTGGCTCTTTTTGACTTGGGTGACACTGGCCTGCTCTCACCAAGCAGCTGGACCAGATGATGGCCATATGTCTCTCCTATTTGTATCAACTTGTTAACAGCAACATTAGCTTGCTGAATTTTAGTTTAGTTTAGAGCCCTTTCCATTACATTGCATGTGTTGTAATTGTAACTTGCAAACCACTCGGCCTCTAAACCACTCATTAAAGAAAACAATTTCCACATAGTTTTTAAAAATCCTTGTATCCAAACGTAATGCACAAATTTGCACGCAGCAAATAAATGTACTACCACAACCAGGATTGTAACTGGTAGTTTTCATCCTAAGCCCACTTCCACTGGGATTCCTCCAGGCTCTTGGAGGGGTTCAGCTGGGTGCTGGCAAAGCCTTCCTTGAGCCTACTGTCAACACAGGGCTCTGTACTACTGAGGGCTGGACATTCACAGGAGAAAAGAACCCTGTGCTCCAGAGACCTTTCCATCTCAACCCAGAAACAGGCAGCCACGTGGAAGAGACAAATCACATCTGTAGAGTTCACCCCACTGACAACCTCCACCACTCCCTTTTAAACTAACTTTCTTGATCCATTTCCCCATGACTCAGTCCCTGCTCACATAATGAGAACATCTTTCTGGCCTGTTGCTTTTGAAGGCAGAAGGAAAAGTATAAACTTCTTATCCCTCCTCCCCTTCCCCAAAGCATACTTGTGAGTTTTCTGATGGAACGTTCTTCTTCTGAAAAATGGAGGTTTGTCAAAACTGAAAAGTTTTGAGGAGCAGTGTAATTTTACTGAATCTTCAAACCTCGATTTCTTGCTAGTTCAGCTTCTCACAGGCTGAGAAGTGCCAGGGCCTTAGAAGCTGTGGCTGAATCAGTCTCATCAAAATCTGTTGAACTCTGAGCTGCTTCTTAGCCCACCAGACAAACAGCCAAAGCTCTGAGGTGCAAAGTGAAGCTGCACTTTGGCTTTAGACACTTCTGTTCTACTCCCCTTAGATGAAAATGTCTGTTTCTAGGAAATCAAGTTTCACTTTGATGCAGAAATATTTTTGGTTTTCTCTTTGCACATGGAAATCTCAACACTTCAAGATCTTTCATCACATAAACAAGCATATAAAGTAATGAAAAGATGATCTTCTGGCTATCTACTCTGCAAGGAAAAGGCAATAGGAGACCACTTGTTTGATAAGTCTCTAAGTTGAGTCTGTGCCCTTCAAACACCCTTCCCTTCTGCCAGCACAGAAAATCCCAAAGCATCCATGAGGTCTGGGGTGTCTATTTGCTCTGCCTTTAAACAGAGACTGCTGCTGGCATATTAGTCTTTCTACCAAATATTTTTCAGTTAAAGCTTTTTTTCTCAAATGTGCAGCATTCTCTGTTTCACATACAATTCACCTAGGATGGCATTCTCAATACCCCAGCATTCTTGACATCATCAGGACAGATTTGTAAAGCCATTACAGCTTGACTTTGCTCTGAATTCACCTCCAAATGTGACTGTACCACACACATCGCAGTCTTAGTGTTCATGAAGGCCACAGGAAACATCCCATCACACAGTAACAGTCATAGGCAAAACCTGGCTAAATCTGTTTTGATCCCCGTGTACCAGAAGCTGGACAGGCTAATTTGCACAGCCAGCTTACCTGCACATTCAAAAAGGGACCTGGACTGAGGGGAGATTCCCTGCCAAGCTCAGATTTGCCTCCCTGCCAGCACAGCTATTATTTCTCACATTATTTCTGTTACAATAACATCTAAGAGCTTCAGCCCTCGATGGGGACCCCACTGTTACCCCATACACAAACACACAGCAAAGACTAGTGCCCTTGTTGCAATGGAGCCTGGCTACTAAGCTTGAAGCAGACAGATAGAGAAACACAGCTTTTCCCTCTCATATTGATGGTAGCTCCCTGCTGACAAACACAGAATCCTGGGAAATTGAGGTCAGATCCTCTAGCTGTTTTTACTAAGGAAAGGAGCAAATCAGTGCTGTAGTAAGGTCAAAGACAGAATGCAGGCAAGGAAAAAGAAGTAAGATGGCTTTCCTGCTTATTAACTGAAAGGGATTTCTGAGCACTTCCTCAAGTATCAGGCTGGTGCTGAATACTTGCAGGAAACAAATAGTGTGGCATGGTGGCTTTGTTCACGAATCACTGTGCACTGCAATCAGTCAGCTCTGCCAAATGCAATGTCATGCACATCCTGGTGGAGCTTCATATCCACTTCCAGAGTCCCAGGCTTACTATTGGCAATATTACAAAGCAAGACACCTAGACAACCTTTTGATGTGATTAGAAAGGAGATGCAGATAGAGCTGAGCATGAAAGAATGACCAATCTCCACACTATTTATTTAGTATTGTTACTTTGAAAAATTCCTTGGACATGTTGTCAAAGCTGATCCAGGAAGATACTGTCTTGAGCACTCCTGAAATTGGCTAAGTGATAAGATCAACTGACAGCAAGGAAAAAGCTTTCAAATCACTGGAAGTATTTAGGAAGAGTAAATTAACTGTTTTCAGGACTGTTTTAAACACTATACTTGTATCTAGACTTGTACAAATACCCCTAGGATACAGAGTCCTTCACTGAGAGGTCTTTTTTTTTGTTTAAATAGAATTGTTATGTATATTCCATGTTCCATGGCTGCTTGTTACCCAAGGCTTTTGCTGCAACCACAATCAATATTCCTACCTGATTACAGCATATAAGGCTTGCCTAAGAGAAACTCTTCTGTGGCAACAAGCTCTGTGAAAATGAAGTGTGGAATCTGCATCAAACATCTCCATTTAGTAAGAAAACCTGATCCATAGGGCTACATAAAATAAGGGAAATATTGGCCACACTGTCTACAAAAGTACAGAACCTGTTTGAAACCCTTAAGGGAAATCAGCATCTTCCTAAATTAGAGGAACATGTGTCGTCAGGATGGAGCAGAACATTAAAATAGAAATGACTAGGAATTGGAAGGAAAATTGGTACTCTGTTGCCCAGCTTGCAATTCAGTGGACCATACCACACAACATCACAGCCCATAGAATTTTGTCTTTATTTCGTCAGTTTGGATCTATCTCAGATCAGCAATTGCCAGGAACAGTTACTACTTTAATATGAGTCTGGGCTTGCCTCTACTCAGCACCAGAACACTGATCCTTTGAACACCCTCAGCTGCTGAGGAGTTTCCTAAGTAAACAGTCTTAGCGAAAATAGCCCAAAAACCAAAAGTGCTTCCATTTTCCTCCTTAGAAAATATAGTTTTTTTGGAAGTTCCATAACTTTATATTCTGATATTTTTAATTTGAAGCATTCAACCTTACAGAGATGCATTTCAAGCTATTAAAAATTATTATAGAGCTCCAAAATCATACTTTTTATGAAATAAATTTTATTCTTTCCATGGGGAAAAAAAAAGCCTATGATCAGATAAAATACAAGCGTAAATTTAAAACTTTCAGGACATCCCAGAGATGTTCTGTCAGCGGCAAAAACACACAGAGAAATTTCAGTCTATCTCAGGAAGGGCAGGTTGCCTGTAATGTGACATCGTTGCCAGATGTACTTAATATCTTGGATGCCAGTCAGGTCTGTATAAGTATGAACTGAAAATGTTCCAGTCTTTCATATTCCTTCATCTCCTTGCAGGTCAGAACTGAGACCTGCACTGTCACATCACAGGCAGTTATCTGCTTTGTGTCTGAAAAGAGGATTTTATTCTCTAAGATTATCAGCTGGGTATCTTTACAGGCAACAAAGAAAAAACAAAACCAAATCATACAGCACAACCCTCTTATCAAGGACATTCATAAAGTGGAACAAAAGCCTAACAGCTCTGCAATGGTTAGTTTTGAAGCACACTTGGGTAACTCAGACTTATGGGAATTTGATGCAAATTCTGAACATCTTTTCACAGTCCAGCACTACGTGAAGCAGTGGGGCTGAGGAGGGGCAGCTGAAGCTGCTCTGCTCCAGCCCTGCCCTCAGACCATGCAGTGCAGTTTCACAACTCCACAGCACCTGAATTCCCAGCCCTGACACAGGCAAGCACACTTGACGTGGATGTTGTGTGGCAATGGAGAGGGCTGATGTGCAGTCACAGTGATGCTGCTTCTTGTGCTTGCTGAGCCACACAAAGTTCATTGGGCTGACCAGCACAGCCAGCATGGCCATTCCACACTTGAGCTATATTCCTCACCAACAGCACTCTTATGAAGTATTAATTTGTTTTTCTTTTAATTTAGGAAGACTGAAAATGATGCTAGAGGATGCTCCCTCTGTTCTGAAAGAACGACAAAATCTCATTCATAAATTTAAGATCCAATCATCATTTTCTCAAATAGGTACAGAAGCTATTACAGCAATTTTGACAGTTTCAAGTTTTATTCTAAAACTTCTTTTCTAAGGGTGGTAATTTTTCTTAGTGCTACTAGGTATTTTCTTGCAAAAATATTCTGCCTTTGTTGCTGATAGAGGAATACTAGCTGATAGTAAGCAAAGTTGTTGCCTCCAGACAAATTGACATTTGCCATTCAAGCAGAAAAATAAATTAAGTGCAATATTTAGGCACTCTGCATTAGGTTGTTAAAAAAAAAAAAATCGACAAAGGGAAAACAAATGCTATGTTAACTATTGACTGTAAAACCAAATAAATAAGAATTTCTCTAGTACTTGTACAGCCATGTAATTCACTACATGCTTAAAAGTATCAAGCTTTTAATAGTTTTGTTGGAACTAGCAATCAACTTTACATTTTTTGAATAGAAATATGTGGCCTTGGTAAATCCTAAAAACTACAACTGTTCTTTTAAGATTTCAGCCTGCTATTTAAAATAATTATAATATTATTACCATTAAGAATTATTAAACATAATTATGATGTTTTGGCACAGTCTGGAGGACTACTTTCATTACTCCTTTACCTTGCCTTTGGAGAAGGTCTTTCTTCCTGAGGAATTCAAGAGCACTTAGATATTTTAAGATGCAGAAAGCATTGAAGATCATTTCATGCACCAGGTGAGGCCATCTCTGAAGGAGAGTGACAATTTACTTTCCTCCAAAACTGTAGGACAGGAAAGAGGATGGAAAAGTGTGAACATAATGAAGTTCACTACTGGGATAGCTGTCATTTGGCAAAAGTCTTAACAGCATTTAATGTGGAGCACATACTCCTCGTCACTTGTACCTCGTGAACAACAGATATTGCCATTGTCAGACATTTTGCAGCACAAAAAGAGCTTTTGGTAAGCTTCTACCATGAAAACAGTGTGAAATTTGTCAATAATTCATGCAGTTTTGTGTCTATCAGTGCTGATTTTCAATCACTATCACCCTGGCAGAGCCATTAGCATTCGTTAAGGTTTCCTCAATGCCTACATTTGATTAACTTAACGTCACTAGGAAATTTTTTCACCCTTCTGCTCATCCACTTTTTCCCATTATCACTAAAAATCTTGTCACTCCACACACAAAATTATAGCTCACCCCACAGCTAATTTCTGCCCTTCAAACTGACCATGTAATCCTTGTCAGAGCCAAGGACTTCCTTCATTACTTGACTCCTACCCAGAGCTCTGGTCTGCAGGTGCACAGTCACCAAGCTGAGGGTCCAACACAACAGGGGCTGATACCACTCTGACATGGACTAAATGCATTAATTGTAATCCTCCTCCACATTCTTCCTAAATTCTGTCCTTCACAATCTTTCCCCTAATATCTATGACCTTGTGCTTCTCAACACACCCCCGAAATCTTGTATATGCTCTGTATCTCTGTAGGAATCTGTGCCTCCCCTAGAGCATATTAATTCACCACAACAGTCTGGGTGAAGCAACAGCCACATATTCCAAGGTTTTTTGCCAAGCACTGAAAGGGCAAAAAACCTGTGTGACACACTGGTAATACACAGTTCCACTGACAAACAGGAATTAGTGTCTACAACTGTTCATGCACTTAGCAGGGCACAAACAATCCCTCTTACAGAGTAGAGGAAAAATCAGAAAAGAGTAGGGGCTTTAAAAATATTTCTTCTTAGTAACAACAACAATTCAATCTCTGAAAGCTCAGGTTAATACTAATTTCTGCCTAGGATTTAGGGTGGGATGCACCCCTCCTTCCTATCAGGAAATAATGTTAAGAACAGAGAAGTGAGTACTTAAAACTAAGTAGCTCCATGCACTCTTTCTACCTGTCATCAGCTCATGCACCCAGATGAAGTTTAACAAAGATGGTGATGAGGTGAGCTACAGGAGAGGGGAAGAAAGAAACAAAGGGGGCAGTAGCTGAGCCTATGTGTCTCCAGAAAATAAAGGGGCCAGAATTAATGATGCAGGAGAGAAAAGAAAACCTCAAATTTCAAGACCACTTCTCTTTTCCAATTCATTGTGGGGTCCTGAATTAATTTTAAAAAGTCTTAAAAATATGATAACAACACCCCAAACTATGCAAGAGTATGGATTTGATTTGTTCTCTCAACCTGCTTCCCAAGATCTATTTCAGTGTGGCTATACTTGCAAAGTCCAGCCACATTTTACCAGGTCAGGAGTACTCATTAAGCATTCAAGGTTCTTTAAAAGGAGCCAACAGGTGGGAAAGCTGCACCTACCAGAATGCAAAATTAGCATGCAAGGAATTTGGATGGATGCCACTTTTTGGCATGAAGTGACTGGAAAAGACTTGCTGAACTACTGAACCATGCCGATGCAAGGTCACTGCTGTGTTTAAAGGTTGCCCTGCCGCTTTCTACAGTTTTCTTTTTTAACCTTATGTCACCATTCTTCTAGCACTACCTTTAGCTGGAAGCCTGGGCAATTTCTCCACCACTTGGCTGACACATGGAATACTGCAGACTTCTTCTCTGTGCACAGGTATATAGTCATACTCTGCAGAAAGATTCAGGAGTCAAATGAACCCAGTTCAGTTGTTAACCCTTTCCTCTTTTGGTCTCAGGTAATTTGACACAGTCCATACACAACCTCCAAGTATCAGGGGAGAGATTATTTTGAACCAGACAGGTAGAAGTGTTAAGCTCCCAATGCAGCTGTACTGGAAATTTGCTATGCTTTTTTAAATAAGAAGGGTCCTATAATTTCCCTGCTTCAAGGTGATTATCCTGAAGTGATGCATGGTGAATGGCAAATGTTTGCTGATGAATAATTTGACTATTTTGCTTTGCATGTAAATCTGACCTTTATAGTGAACATTACTGCATTAAAAAGGTTCTGCATAATCAAAACACTGTACAGCCAACATCTGTTATTCAGAAGACCCGAGGGGTAGAAAAAAAAATCACAGCAAATCATTTGACCTAAATATGTTTTGCTCTGTGATATAAAGTATACTTACTGTCTGAGTTGCTAAATTCTTCATGCCTTAGTGTGACACTGTTTGTTAACAGAAATATGCAATTTGTGTAACCTTTATGTTTAATGTTGTAGCTAATTGTTATTCTTTAATAGTGTATATGTCATTTGTCACAGAGTGAATTGTAGATGCTGAAGACAGATGGACCACCAGATGGACCCTGGGAAGGATTGGTTAAAATGTCAGTGATAAGCTAACAAAATGAAACACAGTAGACTGAAGAGACTATTCAGCTGAAAAGCCTGTCTACAGAATTAAGTTTTATATTATTCACATTCATTAAAGTGTACTTCAGCCACGCTGTTTTGACATTTTTTGCTTTGTGACTTTTCAAGGC
>VZTT01004446.1:135974-166355 GCA_013400855.1 Buphagus erythrorhynchus
AGATCGAGGGCTTTGATTTGCATATTCAGTTTTGCACCCGGATTTAGTTTAAACAACATTAAATCCCCCAAACCTTCAAGGTTTAGGATTTTAAAAGCCAGAACAATTTCTGGCCCTTAAAACACTGAATAAGCACCAAAATTAGTTACAAAGAAATTCCTCACTGCAATGTGGTTGTTTCCCTAATCTATGAGCCACTATTGGAGTCTAAATTCACTCACATTCACTTGTAGGGAGGTCCATTGTTGTGTTCCCCAAAAACCAGCAAGAAAGAACAAAGTGTGACACTACTGTGTTCTGCTGCAGATCAGGGATATATGTAACCCTAAACTGTGGCATGAAATCAGGGTCAGGAAAGATGGAGATCCTCTACCTTAAGCTACACACAACAATCTGATCATAAGGTTAGCAATAACAGCGAGTAGTGGGCTCTGCTTTGGGCTCCAGCTCATGATGTAAACAGCTAAGTATTTTCCATTAGTAAAGTAGGCAAAATGGTAAGTTTCCCACTATTTGTGAAGTAGAAAAGATAATACAGAGAGACCGAAATCCCTGAAACCATCCTTAAAAATCAGGAAGAGCCAGGGTGATACAGGAGAAAAATTAAATGGCTGCTGAAGCCAGATACTTTGAGCAGCTGTCAGACTGAGTCCTACAAATATTCTGGGAAATGAACATACCCACTAATGTCACTTGTAAAATTCCACTGCTGTTTGATAACATCTCTAAAAATGTATAGACTTTAGGCCATGTGCCTAAAAATAGCATCTATAGCATTGCTATCTTTTGCATTAGCTGCTAAGATTAAATATACTACAATTCCACAGAGAGCTCTACATTTGCAATTAGTCTAATTCTTGGAATGGAAACTTAGTAAAGCTTTCACAAAACCCAATAGAAGGAAGATGATAAAGCCAGTGTATTGTAGTACAGCTGCTGACTGGGTTGGTAATAAAAAAAACTGATAAGACTCTGGCTTTCCCTTTAAAAAATCAATTATTCTTAATTTTTATTACTTATTACACATAAATAGTAATGCATGCAGGATGCAGCCATGAGTTACTGCACAAAAATGTAGAGGAAAAAGTGACTGTCCTAAAGAGTCTCCCATGTAAGTGCACACCCAGGTGATGTTTTTCAGATGGAAGTTATTGAGCACAGCTCGCCCAGCACACTGGCTATTGTACCAAGTCCAAGCTAGTAAACTGTGTTGAAAGTTAAAAAGAAAAGAGCCTTCTTAATGCAAGCTTGTGTCTTCTAGACAGGGAATTGACAAATCTTGCTTACCCTGAATAATCAAAGCAGGAAAAGCAAGGAAAAAAATTGGAAGTGCCAAGCTGAGCTACTCAAATTTATTCAGCAAGAGAGCAGCAGTCACAAACAGAGCCAGTTTTTGTCTGCCCACTGTGCCAAGCTGCCACTGCTGTATAGTGAGATTAAAACAACATTAAGGAGAAGCACTTCACACTAGTCTAACAGTCCTGGTTCCTGGATATGTGGCCAGGCTGTCTTACACCACAGAGAGGGCATCCTTGTCCTCTGAGTACTTGGAAACAGAGCACCACCACCAACTCTGCCTATGCCCACAGCATTTCTGCAACAGAAAATACAGGTGTACAGAAGAACCACCACTTGTTCTGCTTCCATCACAAAGCTGAGACACAGCCCAGGTGCCCTCAGGGACTGCATGAAGTACAAGTGCTGAAATACCTTTATCCCCTTCTATAGGCTCTGCACCCACTCATGGGAAAGTTCTATCTCCACACACATTGTACAGACAAATACAGGATCATTCTTAAACACAGACTGAAAAATTTTCTCTCATATGCAGGTCCCTAGGATACTTTGAACAAGCGTTTATGGATTATAAGACTGAAGGTTCTGCAAATTCAACATCCTACCTCCAAGAGCTGCCAGGTGTAGACTACAAATAGAGCATAAGAACCCAGTACAATCAAAGTATGGTCTTTTCCTCTTTTGGGAGGTTTTGCCATCCACTGGAAAGGATATTTCTGCTCTGCACCACCATGACTGAAGGCTACCAACTGCTAATTTATTTTTTTCTTTTAAACTCATATCTTGTCTCTACTACAGTGACAAGCTCCAAGATTTAATTATCCGGTGTGCATAAGAAGCACTTTCCTTGAGCAGTTAAATCTGATACCAAGTCATATCATTGTTCATTACTTTGTCTTCAATTTTGTGAGAAATAGTAAATAATCACCCTCTCCTATTCACCTCTCATTCTCTTATTCACCTCTTATTCTCCTATTCACTTTCTCTGAATACAGTACCAGATCATTCACTCAGATATCCATTACTTTAAAGTTCAACTGTCATTATAACTCAGGGAGAAAGCAGGGTTTTAAAAAAGTTTTCTTATGCCAGAAACATTCACAAGGATTTTCAATATCCTTTGTGAGATTGTCTCTGCATATATTTGTAATTCACACGTTTTGACTTTTAATAAAAATGGCTAAAACATCTCATCTGCATAACACAGATACAACCTAGTTTCAGCTCTCATTCATTATTAACAGATAGAACTCAGTTATTTATGAGAAGTTTCTTATTCACTTCTGTGCATGCTTCTTCAGCTTTTTTTATGAAAAAACCCACCCACACAAAACCCCTTAATTCAGGAACAGCAATTTTAGATTTCTGTTCAAGACCTTTAATGCTCTTTAGAAGAGCTACTTTTGATAGCTGCAAATACATAAAGATGTTTGTGGGTTTGTGGTCTGTTTTGGGGTTTCTTTGCATTAATCAAAGCAAAAAGATTAGAAAAAGATTCTATAAAATTAGACTTCTGTTAGCACCATACCCCTCTCAATTAGGACAATTGTAATTTCAACAATATCTAAATGTTGGCAAAACATCTGTCTTGCACACTGTGTAATTCATTAGAGGACAGAAAAAGCTGCTAGCTGCCATAGAGGAATTTTTTTTCCCACTTACTTTTTTTTAAGGGAGTACTAGATTGCAGCCCTCATAAATCACTAGAAGTCTCTTGGTATAACTAAAGCTGTGCCCTTTTATATCCTGGGACATTTTGGTTTTACAGGGTCTTTTAAGACACTCAGTAGGTGACACTGTAATAAAGACAGGTGACTTTAGGTCTTCTCCAGCATGTGCACTGAGGAACTGTAAAAAAATACATGGTTTGGTAATTCTGCTCATGCTATGAAGGAAAGTCTGCTGCAGTTAGATCTCCATAAGCATTGGGAGTTGCTGTTGTCAGCTTCTCAATCCATGTCCATCCCACAGCTGACATCCTGGACCTTGGTCCTGAGAACTGGCTGACATGGCCACTCCCAGAATACCAGAATGTAAAACTCAGTTCCTCTAGGTCAAAGTCCTGGTCAAAGGACTGGCTTCAGAAGTAGCCAAAAGTGAACAAAACACAAATAGCAAATATAAATATATATGCAATTTTTACCAGAAATGTTCTCCCCACTTTCAATTCTTTTGGAGATGCAGCAGACACTCAGCTCAGACACAGCCTTTAACTATGTGGTCAAGGCAGCGATTCAACCTGCACACATTTATAGCAGCATAACAAAGGGGTAAGAGAAGAGAATGGCATTCACACCCCATTGTGAATGTCTCTCTAACTGGTCATGAGAGAACCTAAAAAAAACACCTAGGGCTTTTTATTTGGATAAGGAGAAAGGAATCATGAGTTGCACAAAATGAAAAGAAAGCATTCATTTATTACAGCACCCTGACAGTTTCAGCATCATAACCATCAAGTAAAAGAAAAAAAAATCTGCTGGTCCTGTGAAAACCTAAGCAACCCAGCCATCACCTTCATTAAGCTCCAAATCCTGAACAAGCCTTACAAATTCAGCTTGATGAGGAGAGCTAATGGTCAATGGTCTGACAAAGCATTTTTTCCCATGAGAAAAAGCTGATGAGTTGAAATGAAAGCATTTCATGAAGGTATTGATTTTAATAACATTTTTAAGGGAAATAGCTCCTTAGCCCTGATAGGATATTAAATCCAGGACCACCAGTACATCTAACCACTAGAGCATCATGCAGTTTCTAATTAACCCACATTGCTCTGGCTGAGTCTGACTGGAAAACGAGACCTATTTTGCATATCCCAGTAATTATTCCACTTATCCTATTAACTACTCTTGCGTGGCTTATTCTCTCTTCTGGCAGGACTCTACTACTTTACACAAATAAATATCAACCCAGAGAAAGAACAGCTCCAGATGCAGCTCAAGATGGGACACAGATTTAGCTCCATACTCAGTGAAGGCTCATTTTTATCCACCAGGAAACTCAGCACGACATCCACTGGATGGCTGCAACAGCCTCGGGATCTCAGCCCTTCATCTTGGATTTTGGCAACCCAGGCTTAAAGTGTCAGTTCAACCAGGCCAAACAAGGGTTTGGAGTGAAGTCTCTGTGATCCCAAGGGACTGACCTGTCCCTCAGGGCTGTCTCCATAGATACTGAGGCAGGATGAGGATAAAAAGAGAACTGGTATCAGGGAACATTTAGTGAGAGAGGGAGTTTGTGAAGAAGAGAAGAAAGAACATTCTCTTGGGGGGATGCTGTGTTCCTCAGGGGCACTAGAATTTGAAATCAAATGTTCACAGATTGATTTGATTTCAGCTTTCTGTCCAGGCACTTATTTCATAGAATCCCTAACAAACTGGCCCCTGCAGGGCTCACACAGGTCATGTCCTGACTGCTTTCTTCTGTGGCTTATTCTGAACGTTTTCAGGGTCTGGTTCAGTGAGATTCCAAGGCAGTTCCTTGAGAATCCCCAAGCTCTTTGAACACACACTTCAACAAAAGCAGGGGCACTCAGTATCTCTCAGAAACAGGCTCTTAAACATTAAGGGCTGCAATCATTTCAAAGCATCAGGGAGTTATGCACTTAGTTCACCTGCATATTGATGCAGAACATAGAAATTAAGTATAAGGCAGCTAAAGGCAATTATTCTGATCATTAAAAAAACCTAATCAGAATAACTTTGAATTTTGTAGAGACACAATCAGAGAACTAGTCACCTTCCCATTTTCAAGGAGACGTGTATTTTGAAGCACTAAATACTAACCATTAGTGACTTTGTGCAATGTTTAAAGCACACAGGTTTTGTTTAGAAAAAAAAAGGTACAATTACACATACCAACACAAAGTGTTGCAAAATGTTAAAATAATATTGCAATGATATTTCTTTCTCTACTGGGCTAAGAAAGCAAATTCTTAGAAAAAGCAACCCCTCTTTTTTTTTTTTTTCAGCATAAATAATATTAGAGGAAGAAAAACTTGGCTTTAAAACTGATTTACCCAACTACATCCTTCCTTTGGTACTGGGACCGACCCTTTGGGTTGCTTTAGAGCAAGCACCTGCCGTTGCTGCACACTGGGGAACAAAGCTACAGTGCAGAAGGTGATCTCAGAAATCATCTAGTGAATGACAAACCCGAGGTTAAAAACCTGTTCTATCCATCAGTGAACATTAGACAAGACAAAGCTGCCTACTCTCAGTGATGTTTTGATGACCTCCCTGGGGTTAAGTAATCTGTACCAGATGAGGATTGGAGTAGTTATTGACTTAAGACAGGGCTCATAGTACACAATTCATATCACCCTCCTGTGGCAAGCTTGAGTGAGAGTGACATGCCCCAAACCTTCTTTTCCTCTCTTTCACATATTACCTTGGAGGGCAGGGGTAGGAAAGGGGCAGACAAAGCAGTACTCTTGTCCACTGAAAGTCAGCTGAAAGCCTGGCTATCTCATATGATGGTTATCTAATTGATTCAAATGTCACCTTCTTATACAGAGCCTTGTAGCTTTCCCAGACAGACTGTTGCAGTCTGCTCTCTCATTTATATTTTTCAGAGGCTTTTCTTTTAGTGTATGAAAGGAATAAAATATTATACAAATTATCTCACTAAATTATTCTCTTTAAACGTCTGCCTTCCTTTTCATGTTTGTTTCTGACCTACTGTCGATCCCATTTACATGAAAAAATTACTGGAGCACTTCTCCTATATCAGCATTCATTAGCAGCTCCAAGTGCCTGGCACACAACAGGGGTTTTGCCTACTATGCAGTTTGAGGATGTTCTCGTCACAAATAGGAGCAGATAATGAGGAAAGAACACAAATCTATATGGTTTCTGTCACCACTGCTCTGTTTACTTCAGCAAGCAGTAATCTTTTCATATGCCAGCTTTTCTCTCCCATTTTGTGTAAGCAAAGCAGTTTTAGGCCTGTTTCTTTTTATTGCTATTCTTTATTGCCCTTCCCCCATCCTGTACCGCACATGTCAAGGTGTTCTGAGCAGAGAAGTTTAAACACACATGACTGTATACTTCTGCTGCAGGAAAACCAGGTGTATGTGTTAGGCTTGACAGGACTCATTGTGAAATGACTGCTCCAAGGACCTGCTTGAAAGTGTTAGCCACTGAAAATGAAAGGCAATTGTACTCAGGATTCCTGGAAATCTCTACAGAAGTCAGGTTGTCTGGCTGGAAGAATGATTAAATAAATTTCTCTACAAGCAGTACATATCTTTCTAGCCACTGCCCTATGACACTACTGCAGGAACATGCACAGACAGAAATTTCAATCCCTAATTGAAACATTTGAAAATTTTCTGCATTGAATATTGTTTTCTTATTGCAGTTCCTGATATTGCCTCCCTTTTATGTCAGCTTTCACTTGAAGGCTCACTCCACTGTGATTTTATCCTCACTACCTAGCAAAAACCTCTAGAATAATTTTTTCTTGGCTGTCATCATGATTTGAGTATATTTTACATATCATACAGCTATGTATTTAAAAAACCTTATCCAAAAATAGAAGAGGTGTTTCTGATTAAAAAAAACTAGCATGGGAAATAAAAACAAAACAAAAAAAACTGAACCCTCATGTGGGGAAATAGAGAAGGCTGAATAAAATACATAGCTGTACTTCTGGGAAGGCTTGAAAGCAGATACACACACAGTCTGTTCAGCTGTCTCTGCTAGAGAGGAGACAAGGAGAAGAATCGGTACCTAGGGAAGGAATTGTTTCACTTATCTTTTAAATTTGCTTTTTACTCTCCCCAGCATGTTAGGGAGAAACTGAGATTCCTTCAGGAGAAAAGGCAAAGGGATTCTCTATAGCTGGGTCCTGGTTTCCACCCTTCTGACAGACTTGTGTTGATAACTTTCACTGTGAAGAGACAAATCCTGACACACACAAAGCTGTGCCAGGGCTACCCCTGTGGCTTTTCACAGCAAGGTCAGAGCAGCAATTTAACTTACTGTTTAACAGTCAGTTCTTAATTGGAAAACTATCCAGTGTGACACTCTGGAGTAAGCAAGTTAATCAGCACGCTGGTGCAGTGCAGCACAAAGCAGGTCCTGCTGAGAGGACGAGCTGCAAGCCTCAAACAGAGCAAGCAAAGAGTGGAAGGCACACCCAGGCATGGTGAGGGGATTCCTGCACCACTGCAGCCATGCAGCTTGGGACTGCCAGGTGTGTGGGGCTTGCTGAAGCCATGGGAGCTGTGCATTTGTAAGGATTACATATCAGCAGGCCTCTAAAAGTTAGATTTCCTACAACAAAGCCTTGCACCCTTTAGGGATCTCATGTCAAAATACCAGCCAGTGTTTTACCCTCATTTGCCCACCCTGAGCACAATCCATCTGGTGGGTTATCACTTCCTGACACCTTCAAGCCCTCTATTTTACAAGACTTTACATTCCTTGTGGAGCTGGCCCTCCTCTCCTTTCCTCTATTCGTCTCTTCTATTTTAGATTTTGCCCCAGAACCTAAAAAGAAAAATTAGCCTTATTTACTGTGATTTCTACACTAGTAAAGAAAGCAGACAGGTGCATCAGCAGCAAGCATCCAAGGGTTTCTATGATTAAACACGCAACTTCACATCAGAGGAGATGAAAGGATTTAAAGACCTAAATTCTTAATTTTTTTTTTTACTCCTAATGAACTAACTTTAAATATTTAATGATTCTTAGAATGCTTTTGAGTGTGTAATTTTTTAAAATGGTACTTTAAGGAAAAAAATTCCCAAAAGTAATCCACTTCTATTTCTTTTACTAACTGATTTCTTTGCTTTATCTGCAGTGACCACCTACCTACTCAAGGAAAAGTTTGGTTAAAGATTATTTAGCTTCTAAAATTAATGTTAGGTAAAATAAAATTAAAATAAGCATTGCTATGTTTCCTTTTAGAAGTCCTCAATAATTAAAATCATGTAACTGCATATTGTTTATTTGTAATGAAGACAAACGAAAAATTATAAAAACACAAATTAAAGTTATTAGAAAAAAAATTCTCTTGTATATACTTGACTTCCCTAGTTACACTACATTATATAAAAAATTATATAAATAATGTAGCTGTATAGGACTGGTCATCATCCACTGTAAGCTTAAACATTTTCTTTGATCCATTCTCTATTGTAAGGCACAAAGTGATGGACTGGAAAGTGATTTCTCCTTCTCCTCTGTTAAGGTATTGCACCTGAAACCAGTAAAGATAGGATCTCATCTGAATCCTCTTAAAAACCAGTGAAATGATTCACCAATTTCAATTATTAAGACAGAGCCTTACAGTGCAGTATCACATCCCTGTTAGAATGAGAGCACTTTTTAAGACAGGTAAAAATCCTGACACTGGTACATATTCTGAGACCTTGGTGCCAGTATTAAATATGAATCATCCCTTGCTGAACAGTATTCCTACATAAGCCAAGTTATCAACTTGTATCATCTTAATGCTACTGAAAAAAGCAGCAGGGAACCCTATATATCACACATTCATTTTTATGCAAGAAAGTCACATTTAAAAATAAAAGTATACAATAAACTTGTATACTGAAACTGATGTCCAGATTTCTCTCAGCTTGAAGGTCCTGCCAGGTAGGATACCCCACTACTCATGTCTTTCTGCTGCAAAATGCATCACTGAAACCAGTGGTCCCTTTCTCCCAATCTGAAAACGAATTTGAGCAGTGAAAACCAGGATTTGATAATATTGTATATTAAGATGGAATAAAAAGTAATAAATGCTATCAAAATTTGTCAACAAGCACTCCTCAGAATGGATGTGGGCACACATTAGGATAGGAGAAGCCTGCTTCCCTTCAGGCATTCCTTTTATAAATCAAAACAGACAAGAGCCCATGCACAGAACCCGCCTGGCACTTCTGGATCTTGCACCTGCTGCAAAAAGCCTGGGCCTGGGATAGCAAGAGCCAGGTGTTAGCTGATGGAGAAAGCAGAAGGTAGAAAGAAGAATCAATGTTTGGCCCTTAGCAAATCTGCTGTGAGGCCAGGGGCTGACCCACCTCCCCTCACATGGTGAGCACAGGCAGCAGCACGTGGCACATGATCGATGATCCCCTCCCTGCACTGCAGCTGGCTCACTCCAGGCTGGACAGGAGAGAGCCTTTCACACTGTGCAAGGTAGCCTGTGCCAAATGTGTTGTGCCACTAGAAACACACAGCAGATGGGCCAGAGCATCTGCTTTGCAGTACGGCTTCATTGCAGTGCACACGAGCCCTTTGGGCTTCCTCCTCGGGACTGCAGGAAGACTGGAGTAGTGCTGGTTACTGTGCACCGTGAGAACCCAGCCTGAGAATCTGCTCTCCCTTTACCTTCAGTCTTGAGTCAAGTCCAGCTCAGACAGAAAGAAGAATTAGAGGAAAAAAAAATACAATAGGAAGAGCACCCAGGCTTTGAAAGAAGCGCTTACAAGGCACATAATTACATTACTCACATAATTACTTTTCTTTCATAGTTTTTCTTCTTTTCAATGAAATAAAGGGTATGCATTCAGCCAGAGTAATTAGATTTCATTTAATAAAATATTAGTGTTTAATTTTGAAGGGAAAAGAATAGAAATGTGGGAAGAAAGAAACACCAGCTGTTTTTGCAGAGGTAAAATCAAACAGACAATAGCAGCTCAACATTCTTCAAAGCCCTACCCACAAAGGGCTGCAAACCCTCAGAACTCATTTCCACCATCTCCCACATACATGCAGGAATTGTCACTGACTTCACTTCAGTTTTTTTCTGTTGACAGACCTGGAATGAAGTTTTGCATCCCAAAAGCAAACGACAAATGCAAAACCAAATAAACTGCATGTCACAGGTCATCAGCCAACCTAATTATTTGGCTCCAATGATGCAACATTCCAGCAGGGAAACAGCATTTAATTAGGCTGTCATAAACATTGTAATCAGAAATAAAGTGGAATTCAAACAAATGTCATGGGTGAGCATAATCATCACATAACAAACAGCAATTTCTATAGCACAGGTAAAAATGTCAAAATGCTATCACCTACATTAAAAATAAAGCAAGAAAAAGTAAAGTTATACTTCAGAAATGCACTCTTTCCAGGGCCCAAGCCTGGAAAAGTCTCCAAGAACTATGGATCAGTGGTCACATCATCCCAGGGGTTCTTGGAGCCAAGCAATAAGGAAGGGTCCAGAAAGACTCAAAAAAGAAGGCAGTAGGAATCACGTCCTGGAACAAATTCATGTTCACATCTAAAAACCTGTGGGAAAACGGGTGGCAAATTTTCTGCGAGATTAATTGGGCTGGTGGCCAACTTTGGCCCACAGGCTGTAGGTTAGGCATTCTCACTCTAAGCTGCAGGGAAATACAATATGAATATTTGTTTGTCTTGCCTGTTTTCAGACTCAAAGACTGAATTTTAACCATAACTTCAATATCTTGTGAGCTACAAAGCAGCCTCCTGATCCCATCCTCAAATCTCTTGCTGTAGTGATTAGGTTGAAGAGTTTGCTCTCGTTCCTATCATCTGAGGCTCTTTAATTCCTTATCCTGCTGCCCCTCCTCTCTCATTTCTCAAGGTCAGAGCTTTCTCTGTAAGCAGAGCACAAACAAGTTACAAACTTGAGAGCAAATAAAAAGCCAGGACTGAATTCACAACTGCAAAGTACCTTGCTCTGAGATAAAGTCAGGCCCTGAGATTACAGACAGAAATAGGTTACAGTGGATGGAGGAGATCCAAAAAGAGAGAGAGGACCTGTGAATGCAGCAGGGCATCTTTGTCTTCATTCTCTTAGCAGGTAACACCCCAGTCCTCACAGAAGTTACCCTGAATTAACACTTGTACAAAAAAGACTGAATCATTTAGGGACTGCCAAGTTCCAACAAGCAGAGATAGATGAGCTGCTCAGGTACAACAGCATTTTCTATATACAGTATCCAAGCAACCCAACAACTGTGCTGCTTTTAGTACACAAAGATTGCAAAGGCAGCTTTTCTTTCCTCCTATCCTTCCCTGTCAGAGGCACTGGACTTCCACTCGAAGCCTGAGCACACCTCAGAGGAAATGATGTAGCCAATCCAACAAAAGAACACAAGATTTGATATCTGATAAGAGAACTTAAGTGTGAGTAACCCAAATAAACATCTGAATTCACATGATAAACAGATGACCAGCTGCAAAAGTAAACCTGCAAAAATACAAAGGAAAGCAACCCAAACTCACTGCTTGTCTATAGAACAAGAGGATATGTTTTATTCCCCATTTTTCAGCATTACCAAGGTGTTTTCTGGAAGCCAAATACACTGAGGAGAAGAATCCACCAACTGAGAACTTGGAGATCTAGTCTGAATCTGCCAGGACTGACTCCTCCCTTCCCACTATTGTGACTACCATTGTAGGCACCAGAATGGCACTCCTGGGCTCAAGCTCCATTTTCAGACGCATCTGTTCTTCTCTTGAGTTCATAAATTCCTATATGGATTATGGATATTTCATACTCATACAATGAATATTTATAAGAAGTAAAAAAATAAGGGTTGGTTGAATTCAAGATACAAAATAACTTCTCTCAGGTACTGACATTGTAAAGATGCCTTTAAGTTCCTCATGTTACATCAAAATTGTGCAGCTAAGCACTTGTCTAGATTGCCCACATCTTAAAATACACAGTACTTTACTATTGCAGGAGTGTTTGTCATTTCCCTTAAATCACCCTTGGCTTTTAATGTCAATTCTCATTTTGAACAGCTGCAAATGACTCAGTTGTCGTAGAAGATGGATATAGTCATAATTTCATTTACAAATGATTTATTTCTATAAAGTACATAAAAATGGTTTTGAGCATGTATGTTTAGTATTCAAGCAGTTTAGCTATGAAAATAAAGGCAAATGTCATCATTTCTTTGAGAAATGAAAAAGAGAATTTAATTTTGTAAGAACTATTGATAAACTGTGCCCAGACTCTCATATTTTTAAAGGAATCAAATAATCCAATCATTGAAGGGAGTGGTGGCAAAGTCAGATTGGACTTGCAACCTGTTATGTGTGATATTCCATCCAAAGCAATCAATCCTTCATGATTATTAATTTCCTATCTTCCAAAAAAGCCAAGTACATCTTCAAGTCCTGCTGTAGGTCTCGATGCCTCAAGTCAGCTGGAAAAATTTGTGTTCTACCATAAAAATAACAGAACTAGATCAGACTTTGGACCATTTAAAATGATTTAAACACTCTAACCTCTCAGTTAGGCTTTAGTACCTCATAATTCACCTATTTCCCTCTGCAATCCTTTAGTTTCCAGAGTATCAGCTCTTCAGAGCTAATCAGCAGTCACTGAATCTAAACATAACTTGAAGGCGATGCAAAATGCTATTGTGTTCTGGCCTGAAAGAACTTTCACATGTATGTCAGTTTTGCTAATCCAGGAGATTTAGTTCCTGGTTTCAGATCTTTCAGGATCACTGTTGCACAGTGACTGCACATAGACTCTGATTTTACCATTACATTGAAGTGCACCTTCTCCAAACCCCCAAAACCATACTTTTTTTATGAGCTCAGCAGTTTACTGAAGAAAATCAGTAAGTAATTACTCATTATCTACCCTGCCAAAAGCTCATGGTGAAGGCCTGGAAAACTTTCCAGCCGTGAAACAAAAGCATTTCCCTTATAATAGGGTGGAACATTTGTCACCAAGGCTCCTCATTTCCTCTAACCAGGTTTCAAGTCGAAAGGTGTCAGTTTGACACCATATGCAGAGCTGCTAGGTACCTAGATTGGAAGTTAGCACTTCTATTCCCTACAGACACAAGAAGTACACATAAAGGTTAGAACAGATGGTGAGGAGTCAGGAAACATATGTTTTTATCTGGACACCTCCACACTAAGAAATGAAAGACACCACCTCTATCCTCTTTTAAAGCTGCTCTTTGTTTTCTTGAGTTCCAGTTTGACAGAGGAGAGCTCATTGTGTTCCCATCCCTGCTTTTCACCAAGTACACCAATTCCACCCCTTGGAACAGCAGTGAGCCCTATCCCTCCCTGTGCTGATTTCCATCACCCTTGGGAGAATGTAACAAGCAATCAGGGAAGGAGCTCTGCAGTTATATGCAGTGCTGCATGAAACTCTCTGGCTGCCTTGCAAAATTGTAAACAGGAAAAAACCAGAGCAGATGAATCAGATTTTGCCAGTTACTGCTTTGAGTTTTAACTGCTCAAACACCAGTTTGCAGAGAGGCCCAAAAGACACAAACCTTCTACTGGGACAGTAGTAACACAGACAAAGAAGGGATATTTCCATTTTTGTCAATCATAAATGTTTTGCCTTGAATGAGATGAAAAATTCAAAATCCCAAATGTTAAATTACAAACAATTGTTCCAGAGTAATTAATTTTGGTCTGCTCTTCCTGTAAAGTTTCAAGATTTTGTTGAACTATCAGTCACTCAATCACTGTATGACTGACTCAGATCACAGAACTTCATAGAACTCACAGCAGAATTGCTCTATTTCTCTATGCATGGGCATCTCTGCACTGATTCTGTTTTTTAAAATATAACAAAGCCCATGATATGTTACCCTTCCTCTCACCTGTGGAAGGGAAAAATTATGGTAGTGTGATAAATATCATACATCATAATAAATCTAAATCTACTCTATCTCTGTTTCCACCTCAAAAGGCAGAAAGACAGTGTTCTATCCTAGATGCACAAGGATCAAACTGCAAAATGGCTTATTTTAGATGAAAAAATGAGGAAGGATAAAAGTTTCTCTGAAGAACTACAGCATTTCTGCTGACACATTAAGAATACACACCAAGAGAAAAATATTTGTCTCTGCATAAGGGTTCGTAGAAGGCTGATTCCATTTCCACAGTCCTCTTCTCAACACACAGTAAAACATCTTGATATTTTAAACAACTATATCTCTTTCATGCTCCCCTGAACTTGCAAATACCTTTAATCAACAGTCAGAGGCTTTCCTTTGTCACTGTTTAGTTATTTTATAAACACTTAATCTTTCTGTCCAATTTCATCCTAACACATCATTAATCATTGTCCCCAAAATTCTTCCTTATGAGGATGAATACTGAATGCTTGACTAGCACACACTGCTGTGCTTCAGAAACACCATAATGACAATACTCTGTTTAACGATTAAATCCCAACCTTCTTAATAGCCATAATGGGATTTCAAAGGAAAAACTTGCTGGAAACACATCTTAACTCATCTTAATTCCCCAGGCAGACAATTGAGAGGGATGCAGGCAGTTTTCTGCTGCCCAAACAGTCTGTAAAGGGTAATAGGCAACTCAGTCCTGCTTCCCAGAGATGAGTGAGCCATCAAACCAGTGACATTTTCCAAACTGTAAGTTTGGTGGTGAATTCCATAATTCCAGGGATGTTCAAATGTACAAAATTATGCAAAACTTGTCTCTAAGGGCAGTTTACATTGTAACTGGTTATGCAAAATTTGGAACCTTCCAGTGGATCAGTTTCAGCTGGACAGGAGCCTCCATTCACCAGGAACCTGAAAATGCTCTAAAGCCTAAATACAGCAGGGTACAGTGAACTTCAAGGAAAAGTAAATCCCAAATCCTTGCAGCATGAGTATTTGCCATGCTGGGGATTTCTGTGATTATACTAAAACTGGGGAAGGCTTTTCTTGCTATGGCTTCAAAAAAACGCATGTGTGTTGGAGATGTCTCCAACAGTAATCACAACACATATATGTACACTACAATCATAGGACAAAGACTTAGTTTGAAAGTTCCAAGATCTTTTCATTAAAATATATCTCTGTCCTGAAATTTAAATATCTCTAAAAATCACTTAATGATTCAACAATTGCTGCTCATTTGCTTTTTTGCTGCCTGAAAGGAAGAAAGTGCAACTTAAAAAATTACTTCCAATTATGGATTACTCAACACTAGCTGGATGAAAAAGATTGTTGGTCATATTCTGCTGTTACTACATGAGTAGATGTGACATTTTATTCACAGTTGCCTCCAAACAGACTTTGTGATTGTTGGGACTCCTGAGTATAAGCTGGTTAAAAATCTTAAAAAATACAAGAAAAAGAAGGAATACACATCCCTTAACCAGAAATATGTTTCTTGGTGAAGGGTGTTTTGCCCTCATTCAAGAATATTTTGACTAGCTGAACCTCAAACTATTTCTTTACAATATTTTGTGAGGATTTATTCCCCAGAAAAAGTAATGGCTTTCAATTTTTCATTACTGCCTTTTGACAAACTGAAGATAAATTAAAAGTATTCCCTCTGATGCATTAAGGTAGAATATGATTCTTTATGCTCCAGTTACTGAAAAGACCAGAGCAGTGAAAATAAATGAACTAAAAAACTCTATGAAATATACAGTTCCTTTAGCTCTGTAACCTGGGCAGCTTTTCCAAAATCACTAGCTTCAAAAGATTCTAAATATCCTAAGAAGAATAGAAGATGATACTGAGAGGACAATGCAGCACAGCTATTGTGCCCAAGTCTTTTTGCAGGCTTAACTGTTTGTTTGACAGGTAAATTGTTAATGCCTGCTTTAAAAAAATCCTATTGCACAAAACCAAAATAGACACCAAACCCAAAAGTCAAAAAAATATATAGAAGATATGGCTTTAAAAAAAATGGTTGGTATTCACTATGGAAGAGATGCAATCTTTGACAAACACTGGTCACATAAACAGGTATATTACAGCAAAAAGTGGGTGGTGGGGCACTTCCCCCTTCCCTATTTATTTCTGCCTTTCATGGCAGTGCCTGCTTGAATGGTCCATTCCCACAATTACTGCTTTGTCTTGAATCCACTGCTTAGAGAATATCTACAGGGAAAAATAATAAATAATAATTTATTATANCATTGTTCTTTTTTCAGCCTCTGAGACACTTCTAAAATATTTCTAGAAGTTGCACTTTGAGAGCACACAAGGGCTGAAAATCATTCAGCAGTGAAAGGAGTAGGGGAGAAAAGGGAAGGTAGAATTTACATGGCTCACAAACAAATGTTATGTTTGTGCAGAAAAATACCATGTTTGGGATCTCTGGGACAAAAAACTATTATTCCACCTAAAAACCTGCCTGTCAGTATAAGAATGGGACAAGGATTTGGACTATTTACCAATAATAAGACTGAACAAGGGCTGAGTGCAGACACAGGCTGTAAGTTAATCAAGAGCAGGCAGGAATATTCACACAAGCAAAGGCAGATTCTGGGCTGCACAGGCAAAACCCAGTAAGTACCACCAGGCAAGCACAGAAACCCTGCTCCACATGACCCAGATCTGACAAGAATGACAATGTCACATCATCACAGCCACCACTTCCCCAACACAACAGAGAAAGCTTTCCTAGAATTAACAACAGAAATGAGTGAAGGGTTAACTTCCCTTTGAGTGGAACATGACACACAACAGGAACTAAAACTTGCCAAATAAAGTGAATTTATTAAGCAGCTAGAAAATGATCTCTACAGGCATAATGCAGCTCAGCTGAACTTAAACTCTCAGTCTCTCAAAGAACCTAGCAAGCTTATGCTGTGCTAGGGCAATGCTGACAGGCAACTGAAAGGCATAGATATTTCCCTGTGTATAAAATCATACCTCAATTTCAATGAAGAAAGATAAAGCACAATAAATATAATAAATATACGCATCTTGATCAAGTGAAGGCTAAAGAGCAACAAGACTGCCTTAACAAATTATTTAAAATAAACATCACAATGGAAAGAATTAATTGAACATAAAGAGCACTAATGGAATGAGAACAAACACATTTGTAATAGCAGGTAAAATTTAGAAACCACTAAAAATATGGTTTCTGGGGAAGCAGCTAAAATACAGTCATTTCAGTCTTACTGAACTAGGCTGAGAAGAGCTCTCAGTATCACACACTAGCAAAGTAATGCCCTTACTAGGCATTCAGGAGAGCTTTCCTACCTTTACCACACCAAGGTTGCTGCTCTTTGCATTCACGAAAGAAAATTACAAAAGCCCCCAACCTCAAAGTCCAGAACTCATGCTTGAAGCACAAAGAAAAAGATTCCCTTTTAAAATGGACTTCAATTCTTATTTTGGGGAAAAAACTCTAATAATTTCTCATGTCCCTGATCATGAAAAGAGCATTTTTAATGCATTTTCAGGTCATAACAGCAAACAGCTGCAGCTACTAATACCTCATATGTGATGAAAAAGAATAAAGAGTCTCAATTTCTTTTAAGATACATAAAATATAAATTAAAATTATGTATATTGAGAAAAAATACGATATTATGTAAATCCTCAGGAACTCAAATCAACCATGTTTACCCATACAAGTAACTATTGACCTGCATTACACAAAGCAGATTGATGGTATCACAATGACGGTTTTTTAGAAATCAAAAGACATTTAGTAGTACTGGATTCTCACAAGTAGATTGCTCAAGTTTTTACAATGTAATAGCACTTTCACCCTTTTGCAGAACCAGAAACAGAGCTAGAGGCATCAAATTATTTCCTGAAAGTCTTTGACCAGGCCTGTAGTAAAACAAAGATGCACTATGCACTAGCAGTGCTCCTGCTGCAAGCCACAACAAAAAGGCCAAAGTCAGGCAAGGAATGAAAATTATCATTGTCAATTGTAAGAACAGCACAGAGAGGGAAAGTATGATTAAGCTGTTACAGACTAGAGCAGGTCAGAACACACTGCTCTTTTCAAGCCATGCTGTTCAGAATCCTGTTGTGAAAGAGAAATTTTCACATATGTCAGCTTTTTGGAGACTTGTTCTAGATCTTTGAGACTCTTTACAGCCTGACTCATTATGAATCACACAGAACTCAATCTTCTATGCACCTAAAAGTCAAAAGAGGTCTTGGCTAAGCAGACTTTTTGAAATTACAAATTGAAAATAGTGTTTATCAGTTTCTGGTTTTGTTTCATAGAAAAAGAAATGGATATTGAAAAAAATCAGAAGTACTCTAAAGAAAACATAATTTTTACTCTCAGTCCAAAATAAGTCTAAAATCAGACCTGCTTCATGCATTTCTGGATTCCATATTTCCCTCAGCAACTTGAAAATCCCACTGTTTGTAACTATAAACTTGTCATATTTTAGATGTTAAATTCATTTTAAAAAGAAAAAATTAAAAAGAATGTTCTCACAAGAGAGGCAGCAGTATGTCCCCACAAGTCATAAAATCTGATCAGCCAATTTTTAAGCATCAGGGACAGACATGAGCCAAAATGTCTCATTTAATTGTTCAACTGCAGTTTCACGCTTCTCTGAGATAAATTACTGAACCTCAAGGCCTGTTCACAAGAGTTTTTCCATGAACCTGCCTTACAGCAGGAGCATTGAATAGGATGCAGAGGAAGGGATTTTTCAGATTGAGATGCACATGATATTTTTTTCTTTTAACAAAGGTAAAATTACAGTTTAAGAGAATGAATTACAAGTCTAATAAAATAATTTATCCTTCTGTATGAAGCATGAGGGTGTTCTTTTTCATCAAGCTTTCTCTAAGAGGCCTTCCTATATAAATAACAACTGAAGACATTCCACATAAGTGCTATGCATTTGTATACTTGTAAAAGAAAGTTACTGACTACATATCCAAACTCTTCAGGTAACTTACTATGTAGCAAATGCTTTGACAAGCCTATTGCTGTGGTCATTAGAGGACAAGTAAGTTTTTACTCTTCATAACTCCAGTCAAACAGAAAGGAAGTCAACTTGCCCAAGTTTGTCTTTAACCCTAAGAGTCTTGACTATTGCCTCTTAGGCTGCCCAAACCCCTTTGGATCACCAGTAATTCCTATTGTCCATAGTAAAGGTGGGGGTGTGGGGTTGTTGGTTTTATTTTTGTTATCACATTGAAAACACTGTTATGCTACATTTGTTATTTATATTTAATAATTTCTGCTACAATTTCTTATTAATACATGCTCCAGAGCCATAAACCCCCCTACATTTTGTATTGGTGCTCCACATTTTCAGTTTCCCTGAGGAAGCACAATTCAGTAACAATCTTGTTCCCTATCATTCATGGCTACCAAACCTTTCAGCTGCATTTATTGAAGCTTTTGCATTTTTAAACAAATTGAAATACTGACTCTGCAGTCCAGCCCGCAGCTGCTTACAGGAAAACAGCTTTACCTCTGAAGCAGAAAACAAGGCTAATCTTCTCCATTTTAACCTCTATGGAGAACCCAGAGGCAAGTAGGGTTCTCAAAAGAAGGAGGTCAGAATCATCCATTATGCCACCAAAAAAAGTATAAAAATACATAAAAGAGCAGTTATTGTAATACCAGGCAGAGGGAACCATGAAAACAATTGCACAGCCCTAACCCGCATTCTTTTGTCAATGATTATCCTCAAATGGTCCCAAGAAATGAAGCAGAAAAAAACCCTTAGTGGAATAACACTCATTAAGCAACTCAATTTTCAGCAGCGAGTGAGAGGCTGTCACAAGCGAATTGTTCTTTGCATTCCCTCTTGGGACATTCGCCACCTGTCCATTCCCCCCTCCCTGGAGCCAGAGGAAGGCTCGCAGGCACTGACAGCAGCAGCCAACTGCTGCTACAGCCTGCAGCCACGCAGCTCAGGCTGTGATGCTGGAACCAGGGCTGAGGCAGGGTCACCCAGCGGGCAGGCCTGGCCAGGGAATCCCCCGGCAGAGACACGGGGCAGCCAGCCCTGGCGCTGCAGGAGAGTCACAGGGCACCAGGCCCTGGGCACCCCACAACAGCCCTGGCACTGCAGGAGAGCCACAGGACACCAGGCCCTGGGGCTGGGCACCCCACAACAGCCCTAGCACTGCAGGAGAGTCACGGGGCACCAGGCCCTGGGCACCGCACAACAGCCCTGGCACTGCAGGAGAGTCACGGGGCACCAGGCACTGGGCACGCCACAACAGCCCTGGCGCTGCAGGAGAGTCACAGGGCACCAGGCCCTGGCGCTGGGCACCCCACAACAGCCCCAGCCTCTCCCACAGAGCAGGACATGGCCAGCCGGTGCCTCACTGGCACCATGGCGCCTCACTGAGGCTGACAGGCCCACACAAATGCACGCCTCAGAAATCAGCCGCAGCAATCTCAGTTTTTCAGGTATCATCTATCAATTGCTTTCCTTGTTTCCCAGGCTCTGCTCTGCACTGCTAAGCACCTGTACTACCAGGTGCTGTGTTTACATCCTGTTCCTCACTCATTCCATACAGGCAGGGACATTGAACTGGGAGGAATGGTCTACATACCCCAAAGCTTCCAAATTTCTTTCAGGCTGCTTAGCTTAACATGAGTCACAACAGCTCCACAAACCTTGTCTTCCCAATTGCTCCACGTGCTTTTCAGTGAGAGCTCATGCTGGATGTAGCCCTGCTTGTGAACAGACAACCCTTACAGGGCCATGAAGGACAATGGCCACCCCATCATCTGTGCCCCCCTCTGCAGCCAGCCAAAAGCTCTCCCAGCCCAAGCTCTGGGCAGGAATGGGGGCATCCAGGCTGAGACAGAGCTCAACACCCTGTGAGCCATGGCCCTGTAGCAGGAAGCGGCCTTTTATGGGGCTGCTCCTCAGGGAGGATGCACCTGGCAGGACCCCACACGGCAAACACCTGGGACCGCACCCTGGCACACCCTTGGGATGAGGGGACATGGCCGGGTGGGTGGTGTCCTCTGGCCAGTGTTTGCCGGCAGCGGTGTGTTCTCTGTGTCCCTTACAGTTTACTCGGTAACATTTGATGTGTCTTACATTTAGAAAAGTGATATTTTTATGGAAGGGAAGGGGGAGAGGCTTGCAATTAAAAAAATCCCAGCTCCCAGAGTAATGGAATAGCAGGATACGTTTGTGAGTGTGAGAACAGCTGCTGTCTTACAAAGATGTGCTTTTGCCATCCCAGACTCTAAACCATTTTGGACTGTGGTTTTTGGTAGCTTTTAGAATCAGAGTCAGTTTAGACATTTTTTTTTTTATTTTTTATTTTTTAAGTTGGAAGAGACTCCACCCTCTTTCACAAGAAAGCATTTTATGGAAGTACAACCATTCTAGTGTCAACATTATCATATTATCATCTTTTTTTTGTGTGTGCTGCTCTGCCTGCTACCTTTTCCCCAAAGCATCTTGCTATTCCCTCTGCTGTTCAGTATGTCCTGTGAGGAGCAAGCAGCAGACCTGGAGTGGGCAGGAGGTGGAGGGGGAGGTGTGTGATGGAAACCAGGACATGTGGGCTGCCCAGAGTCTTGCATCTGAGGGACAGCAGTGGCTTATAGCAGGGGGCCCTGGCATAAGACATCAGGAATGTTGAGAATGAGCATCTCTGCTGGTTTTAACTGTGGGGTTTTCAATTTATGAGTTTTCCTTTTAAGACCCCCTGGGCATTTTCGGCAACCCCATGGCATACTGCTCTTCCTCCACTGTCTTGAGAAACAGTGGGAAGTCTGTGATATTATTGCCCTTTCAATTTTTTCTTCAAGAGTTCATCTCTGTTTTGGCCTGCAAGGACATGAAACTAGAAAATTTAAAAAATTTAAAAACCCTCAAAAACTTGTGAGAGGGAGTAGGTTATGTCTAGTTTGTTTTTTTTCCCTCCCTGTCTCTGATTCTGATGAGCAGACTATTGACTACAAAGAGAATTTCTTTCATGTGAATGAAGCCAGATAATGAAGCTTTAATTTGAGTTTGGACTAGAATTAGGGGTTTGACATTCTTAGAAATAACATAATAGAAGACCACAATGCCTACATCTCCCGGTTTGGAATGAATTTCCTTGTGCAAAGGTGTCTGTAAGGGAACATGTATCCCCAGCCTCTTACAAGCACAAACTCTTGCACTGCACCAACATCCCTGATGGTGACTGGCCTGGGAAGGATCCAAGATAGCTGTTCCTCTGCTCTAATTCAGCTAAGCACTTAAACAAACTGCTTCTAATCCTGTATTTATCATACTGACCTGAGGCCTTCATGGAGATGTGTAGTGAAAATATTGCTTCTTTTTCAGTAGTTGTGAACATCATGCTGTGTGTCCCTTGCCTCAGGTCTGTGAATTACCCATTCTAAACACCATTTTTACTGTCTGTTTTTTTTCCTTCTGATGCCCTACCCTTCTTTCCAGTATTTCTCAAAGACTGTGCTGCTATGTGTTATTATATTGCATTAAAAAAAAACCACTGTAGAGGTTTCTGGCTGAAATACCAGGTAAACTTTGATGGAAAGGGAGCAGAAATCCAGACTACAATAAGACATCATGCTGTAGGTCATGCAGATTTAATGAAGAAATTGTCCTTCCAATACAAAAAGTTAGAGCCGACATGTGCCATCTGGAGAGTGCCACGCTGGTGAGCATGCATTTGTGCATTACATTTCAAAGGGAGCAGGAGGGAAATGCCTAGATGAGCTATTTGGGGAGCAGCAGGGGGCCCAGCCGCCTCATCTCTCTGGATGCGAGGCTCCCTCTGAAAGCTGACGCAGGAGGATTTAGAGAACAGATTCTAACTCTGTGAATTCCTTTTTCTTGCCTTTTCTCTGACTTCACTATTTGGAAATTTCTGTTGCTGCTTTTCATGCTGTGTCAGAGACTTAATGTCTGATGCTTCACATTGAGGCCAAAGTCTCAGGGTTGGGAGGCTACATCAAAAATGAGTGTGAAGAGAAGGTGAAAAGCTGCAGAGGGCAAGAACATGAGGGGTTTATCCTGTGGTTGGTTCAGCTGTGTCACCTTTGTAATTATGACCACATCCTTAGGTTTCTTTATATCTTAGCAGGAGGGGCAGGCTTTGTGAGGGAGTGAGACTGAAGTTTTGCAGTGAAAAAAAGGAAGCCTGACTTCCCCAAGGGGGCTGTTTCCAAGCAGTGGCTGTGTAAGTTTGATGTCTATGATGTACTTTCTGGAGCTGAGCACCAGGAACCTTCTCAATTCTTGTTACTCTTGAACCAATTCTAATTTTAATTGTGCCTAAAAAACTCCAAAAACATGAAGTATGGATAAACTGGACACTGGTAATTATTGGAAAAACCTCAGAAGAAAAAGAGAGTGGTTGGCAGGATTGTTCCATGGCTTTCCAGAATATTACATATAATTACAGAGGATCTATAGATTAGTGCTCTCAAATCAGCATATTAATTTAAGGTGGACTTTTCAACTTTTTTCCCTTCCTTTTTTTTTTTTTTCCTTTTCTCAGCTCAGAAAGAATGAGCCTAAAATTCAAGTCTAAGCTTCAAGTAGGGTCTTGGTAACCAGAGTTCACCTTTCTCCATTTTTTTTTGTTTTTTGGGGGGGTGTGTGTTGGAACTACGAAACACAGAACCCGGACAGGCAAAGGGAGCAAAGGTTTGGCTGTTAGGCTGAAGGCTATTTCTGCCATTTTGTGCATGGTGACATTACTGTTGGCATAATTCCCTTGTTCAGCAATTCGGGTTGAGATGCATTATGGATAAATGTAGATGAAGAGCTGGAGCTCAGAATTGAAAACATCTTTGTTTCCTCAGAGACCACCATTTAAAGGTTGATGAGGCTGGAGCCAAAGGCAAGACATAGGCAGGAGCTGAGAAGCCAATACAGCTGTCAGCTGATGCAGGAACAGGAAGAGAATTATTTTCACTAGGTGAAATTGGCAGTTGTTGTCTCCAGTAAATTGCATGTCACTGAAATGTTTTGGTAGTGCAGCCAAATTTAATTTCAGCATATGTTGCATATTTCTTCTGCAGTTTTTATTTTCCTTTCATGTTTGTATTGAGTTTCAAATGAGAAAAGTAGAGTGCATTCTGAAGGAATAAAAATATTCAACATGTCATCTAATTAATAAATGACAAACCATACTCTATTAACCTTAAAGTATACTTTATGTGGTTGACATGCTAATGCAATGTACTGTAATTGTTAATATATGGATTCATCAGGCTGCACTGACCCTAACAAGATATCTACCCATTTCTTTCAGTAGCAAATTAAAAATAAATCATGAAGAGGAAGTCTTTTTCAGAGTTCAAGTGTAGAATATGCTGTAGAATTATATAGTTGCACCAGGGATGGTTTAGAATTGATACTAGGAAAAAATTTTAATGGAAAGGATTGTCAAATATTGGAAACACCATCCTGAAAGTGTTTAAAACACATGTAGATGTGGCACCTGAGGACATGGTTTAGTTGTAGTCTTGGCAGTGAGGTTAATGGTTGTATTTGATGATCTCATGGGTCTTCCCCGGCTTGAATGATTCTATGATTATGTATATTTATTAAAAAAGCCTTGCAATGCTTAACTGTTTTTTTTCTTTGCATGATACTTCCTCTCAAACAATGTACCTGTTTTATGTTGGACTCCTGTAGCTCCCTGATTGTTTGGGACACCTGATTCTTGTCAAGTGGTGATAAATGGTGAAAAGAAACACAAGTATCTTGTGGACACTGGAGTTTCATCCTGGCTTTTTAAAGTCTGGAGGGTTAGAATGAATCTCTCTGCCCTGTGTTACTTTCAGTCCTTTTCTCTGCCTGGGGGTTGGCATCCTCAGAGTTTAATCTCTTCTCATTTGTAGAGAGTGTTATTTTCTCTGTATCCATTGTGAGTGATCCTCCCTAAATTTCAGTGACTGGAAGGTTGGAATTTGTTAGTGGACATTTAGCAGCTCACAATAAGAAGTGTAGTATTCCAGATGTGCATTTTTAACCTTTTCCTTTTTAGACAGATATCATGGACTGATAGATTTAGTTTCAAAACAGCCAGATCCTCATTTCCCACTTCATTTGCTCTGATCCTTTACTAGATCCTTTTCAAGCTCATACAGCCTTCTCTGGGGTTTTGCTGCCCAGTTAACCTCTCTGTTCCCAGCTGCAGTTCCTGAACTCTGCTTTGGGACTGCTAAGGAAAACTACAAGATGTTGTATCCTTGAAGGCTGTGTGAACTGGCATTAACAGGGTGGTGTTAGGAGCTCTACAAGCACTGTTTTTCCTCCAGAGATGTAAATGACTCCTGTGCAACAGCTGACCTCTACCAGTGCAGGAAATAACATCATGTAGTGTCTTCCTGTATTTCCAAGGGATAGTATTAAGAGTTTGAGACAGTTTTTGCTTGACAGGTGTAATTTTCTTAAACCTGGCACTGGAAATAAAATTTCTTACAATGGGAGAGAATATCAAGCCAGTACATTTCCATGTATCTGTACATTACTTAAAATTGCATCTTGTTCTAAAGCCTTGTTTAAGGCTTACACATATCAAAGTGTAATTTTTTTCAGGTGTTCACTGCTCTATATCATACAGCTGTTAAGTTTAGGGGAGAAGGATTCTTGTCCTCATCCTAGACATCAGGTAGGTGTGGAAAGACAGGAGTCATATTCTGAGCAGATGTGCAGTGCTTTTGAAATCATGTATGCAGGCATTCTGCTTGCAACGTGGAGGGAATGTGTTCATTTCTAATGAATATGGCTCTAAGGCTGCAATTAAAACTGTGACTTGTGCTCATTTCTATTAACCGCTTCAGCTGTGCTGTTGTTGTTCCTAATAGGCAATAATACTTAAACTGACATTAGGAGATCCAAAGCAAGCTGCATTTGCAATTGTTTGCTTTAAAGTAAATTTTGCTTCATTGTAAGTGTCCAGCATGATTATCTGGGAGTCACTGCTGATAACTGAATGCTTAGAGCCATTATGAAGTAGAAGCTAATCTGCTTTCAGGAACTGACTCATTGTGAGATGGTAAAATGTTTTCCCATTCTGGCCAACTAAAGAAGTTTCACTTAGCAATAATGATAAAAAAAAAAGTATTTTTAAAAGATTTTCAAACCAAATGAACTTGGGAAACAGCTGCTGAGAAGAATTTCCAGTAAAGTCTTTCATCTGTGAAGTTCAGAGCAACCTCTAGGTCAATCACTTTGCAGTAATTTGTGGAAATATAAACGCCTTAATTAAGCAAGTTTTAAATAGAAAGGGGAGCTAGAAATTGTTGGCTTTAATGTATTTATACATCTATGCTTTTCAGCAGCTGGGGAAGAGGTATGCTAATCTCAAGTCAAAATGAAATATCTATTATATCCTCAAAATTTCTGTAGTACTTTTCACAATTTCATCTGCTTAGTAAGTACTGCCACATGGTGTTAGCATAACTAACCTGATGGAAGCAGATACTCTTATCTGAGGCAGTTTAATCAATCATTATGATGGTTATCAAATATAATGTTTTCAAAGGGCCCTATGTTAGATTGTACACTGATAGGTAAGCAATTGCCTAATGGAATACATTGCATGCATTTAGTGAGTCAAAGCAATGATCTTNACTTGTTACTATTTACAATTTCTTTTTACTTTAAAAGATAAATACTTAGAAGTACTGTTCTGCCCTGATTTCTGTTATTGTTAGAGTATTTGAAAAGCCCTCCTTCTCAATGATCCTACACCACAAACCAGTGAAGTTCCTGGGATAACTGTGGAGGGTGTTTGAATCTAAACCATGATTGTAAATCTAGTTATAAAAGTTCACAGAGCAGCAAGATAACAAAAAACCAGACTGCTGTTCTGGTGGTGTTTGTGAGAATAGAAATGAACTTGGATATTTTGGGTGAACATGTTCTTTTAAAACAAACAATTACATGCACAATTAAGAAGCAGTCTTAACTGCAGGTACAGGGATATGTAGCCCGAATGGGCTATTGGACAGAAATGTTCTCTGCCAGCTGTGCTACATGCCTTCAGTCGGTCACTGCCAATTGAAGTGCCATATTACAGGCAACAAAAATATTTTTCTACCTCTATTGTCTTTCTTCTGCTGTGAGGAGCCAGATCATCCTGTTTTATGGCCCTATTTTGACTCCATGTAAGCTAACAACATCATGGGAAATGTAATATACTGGGTCTTTCCAAATCTGTAATGATGCTGCAAGGATGTAAAACTCAGTAACTACAGCCAAGTGTGGAAGGCATTCTTGCCTATTCTGTTCAGAGAGCTCTAAATCCTATTCCCTGATTTGAATACACTGGAGAGACCTCCTGGTGTCTTCTTTTTTAAAAGGCACTATGAAGCTGTTAAATTTCAACATTTCATTTTGTCACCATCAGTATTCTTGAGATCAAAATCCAACTCCAGAGCAGTGATTTATTCTTCTGTATTTGGTGAGGGAGGGGAAGATGAGGAAGCTACACTGCTTTAGGGCTTTGGCCAAAAGTGGCTGATGCTGTGCCCATGTCTTTTCTTGATTAAAGTCGGCTAAGGTCTGTAATTGGCAGAAGTGAGTGAAGCATCATTTCCAATCACTTTTGAATTTGTCTTGAAAGACCTTTCATGGGTTGAAAGGGGAATGTTTTTAGTGTGAGTTTTGAGCTCTCATCTCTGGGCTGGTACTGTCACCCCCTTTGCAGTTCATGGTCTTCAGGACTCCACTGCAGCAGTATCAAGCTATTATCAAGGCAGTGTAGATGAGGCAAGTGTTTTCTCTTGTAAATCTTGTATAATGCTTCTGGATCTTGCCCAGTGGAAAAATAAAACTCCTTATTATGTTTGAGGCTTCTGCATGGATGCCAGTTTGTTGACTTAACTAGTCTTGTTGTGTACACAAATATAACTGATTGACTCCAAAGGGCTTTTGTCTCAATTCGAACAGTGTATACCTAGGGTTACTTCCCTCTGATTAGCAGAAGTGAAAGAAAATGAATGCAGTATTTCCTTTTTTATTGATTATCCCAGGATATGGTTTGTAGTCTTAGAATTGCCAGCTCTGGCCTTATCACTGTAATGTGTCCTCACCATCTGCTCAGGGTTCTGTTGGTGAAGAACTGAGGCTTAATTGGTGCTTAATATTAATCGAACAGTGATAACAAAGGAAAAAGTCATTACTAAGGCTAAAGTGAATTAGTATTAAAGATACTGTGGCAGCAGCTATTATTGCTGTTTACTGGTTGTCTGGAGCACTGGTTTCTGACAGAAGGTAGGCTATTAGTATAAAAGACCTATCTACAAGAATGGCAATTTCCCACACAACACTTAAAGGGAACCAATGAGTAATGATGACACATCCTCCAGATTCACCCAAGTTCACCCAGGTGATGCTGTGTGTAAGAAGGAAAAGGCAGATTAATCATCAAATATAAAATGAGGAAAAAGTGGGTAGGCAGCAGTATTGCTGAAAATACTTGCTAGAAGGCCACAAACTGAACATAAAGCTTCAGTACCATGCTGCTGCTTGAAAAAAGCAATGAAATTGCTCTTTGGTGAATGAATAGACTCATCCTATGTAAGATATTATTACAGTCCTGGAGGTTCTCTTTTAGGAGCAATATTTTGAGAAAGATATATACGAAACCTGTAGCTCTCTTCTTTAACCTTGTTCTCTTAGATAACACAAGCTATGAGAGAATTTGAGATGATTAATTTAGAGTGTGTGAAAGTTTGTTGTGAACAGAAAGGTAAACTGATGTTCTCTGTCTCCCACCAAGAGCAGAACAAGAGGTTATTAGGTGCATTTTCAGGCTGGAAAAGGTTTCACAAGGAGATGGTCTGTTTTCCATCACTGGAAGCCTTTATTGAAAAGTTAATAGCACCTGTGTGGGTTGGATTATGTATCTCTCTCTTGACTTTGAGCAGGGCACTGGATGACACAGCTTTTCTAGGTTTATTTTCAGTGAATCATGTAGCATATGGAACCTTTTAAAGTGATGATATCAATGTCTAGCTGAATTGTTCATGCAGGTTTTCAAATCTTAGCTATAACTTTATTAAAGAAGACTTTAAGATCAAGAACCACTCAGGGTTTTATTCCTAAGTTTGGATCCTTGACACAAGCAGAAAAAAAACCAGTTCAGATTTTGCATTATTTCAACTTTGATTCCTGGCTTCATTGACTGAGCAGATGGGGTCAGTCCCATCTCAGTGTGCTGCAAGGAGAGTAATGATGATTGCAACTCTTGTTGAGGTACTCAGAATATTTCTAATTCAGAGCTTAAATTAGTTTCAAATTGTTTGTAAAATTAGTGCATGTTGTTTTTATGTGCAGCTGAAGGCATGTTGTTGGTCCCACATATTTGTTGTTATCATTATGGTAGGTTTTTTTTCAACTTAGCAAATATGAGCATAAACCCTGTCCTGCTGTAATCTGGAAAGTAAGGATGCTGACTTCGGATGTTCCAGAATTTCAAAGTCCCTTCCCCTACACAAATGCTGAAATCTTGAGAGCTAAATTTAGCCCAAGGCAGTTTTTTTTAAGCTGAAAAGAGATCTATGAACTCCTAAAATAGCAACTTCTTTTGGGTATTGATGACACAGTAGTTGCACTAATAGTGTTGATGTGAAGTCTAAGGGTTTTTTAGGATAAAATTTACAGAAAGTAAAAATACACAAATTCCAGTAAATGCTTAAACAGAAATAAAGGGAGTTTGTTGTTTTCAACATAATAACTGAAATATAGAACGTCTGTTCCCTTTTTAAACACAACTCTGCCATAACATCCAGAAATACTTCCTATTAATAATTTTTTTTAGGCTTTGCCAGCATGTTAATCATGGCACAACTGGAAAAAGTTAGTACCCAAAATAAAATGGAAATCGGAAGCACAACAAGAGCTATATATACTGTGTTGAGCATTCACAATGCTGAGCTATTGTTAAAGGTCTAAAAAGCAGATTGGCCAGCAAATGAGGTGTTGTGCCAGGCTGCTGCTAAGAGCCCTGACAGAAGTAGCTTACTGCTTGATTAAACTGGTGCAGCACAAAAATGGGTGGAGAGGAGAAAGCAGGTTTTTGTGGTTGCCTGCAGAGCCCAGATGCGCTGTGCCTTTGTCACAGAGTACTGCCAGCACATTTTTGTACAGGCTGGAGATGGGGCAAGGCCACAGCACAGGGGTGCTGCAGCTCCTGCTGCTCTGTGGAGTAGGAGGAGGTGTGATGACATTTGGCTTCAGAAAGATGATCTGTAGGATTCAGGAACTGAGAATCATAGGTACAATAGGTATATACTGTCAGCTTCCCACAGAGTAGTCTGCNATTTGCCACTTGGAAATACTGAACACTGCACAACCAGCAGAACACCTTCTGGGTCAGTGATCCAGTTTTTAAGGATCAAGGGTCCTGCTGAGCAAAATACTGGAGTTCTTCCCTTGAATCCCAATCTCTTCTAAATCACCAAAACCTTAGATATTTGC